>JAVTVY010027672.1:0-103894 GCA_036873755.1 Hanleya hanleyi
CTGGAAGGATTCCATTCAACCCTCAACCATTGGCATCCAAAGAGGATACATTTCTCATGGTTGGGAACCTACTGCAGGTATTGAAATTGCTTGTAAATATATTGCTCTTGTTTCTGGATTGTCAATTTCTTTTATTGTAAGGGTGAAGGTTATTCTTTGCATTTCAATCCACTACATGTAAATCTCTATTTCTACTGGACAAGTTGTTCTGACATTCAATATGGGAGAATGTGGTTAAGTTAAGGGCAATTCCATGAAAACTCGCATTACGAATAAGAATGGGCTCTCTCTCACAGCTGCAATAAATTTAACACCTGAAACTAATAAGTGACTTCGAAAACTTTTAACAGTGCTACACCCTAGTGAACTCTCTTAAAAAATACGAAAAAAATAGAACATGAAACACAGAAATATTCTCTGAACTGGGCTAAGGCCAAACAAAATAATGTGTGTTTACTGTTACCCAACCCTAGCAAAAATGCACCGATCCTCTGTCTTTTTGCGACCTGGGCAAAAAAAAAAAAAAAAAATGGAAATCTGCCAACCAACCCAGTCTAGAAGATTATTTAAGTTGATGTTATTGAATGTATGCTTTCAATTAATACATAACAATCCTCTCTTTTGTACTTCCATTGTAGGCATGTACTGGCGATTTTACATTTTAATGAGAATGTTAAACGGGAAAGTCGGATGACGAAGAAGGGTGAAGTGTACTACAATGTCACTTATCCAAAATTCAAACTTGGCGAAGAGGTAGTCCGGGAAATTCCTGTTCCTCCAACCTATGGTATGTAAACGCAGGGTTTCAAACACAAAAACATTTCAAATGCCGGCCTCTGACAAGAAAGTTGTATGGTCCAATACTACAAATAGGTCAAAGGTTATGGGCAAATCCATTGTTTCAATTAGGGTGGTCAAGTCAAACTGTCGGGCACTTATTTGCAGCCTTGCAATATAAACTAAATACGGTAAACTTATGTCTCTGTTGGGAGTCTGCATGATCGTATTTAACTCTTTCCCCCATATAAGCGGGTTTTGATGGATGTTCGCCTAACCCATGAAGACGGATTTTGACTGATGTTCGCCAAACCCATGAAGACGGATTTTGACGTGTCACTGAGTTCCCATGTTATGGATTACTTTGCAATTTTTTCGCGTTTACTTTGAGTGAAACATTATTAAAACTATACATTTTCAGAAAGCCAAAATTTAAATAAATCTGACTAGTATACGGTTGGTTTGTTTTGTAATACGGGTAAAATGAAATCAGGAGACGAAGAAAAATAATTGACGGAAAATGCGCGATTCAACACCAAATGAGTTCGGTATGATCTAAGATAAACGTTCGAGAAATAGTAAAATCTGCTTCCAAATTCCTGAATATTCCACGTAACGCGAGCATAAACTACCAAAGTATCTAACCTTGATGACTAGCTCGTCAAATCTGCCCATCTGAGTTTATTATAAACATTTCCCGGGACCTGTTGATCTCCCGTTTTAAAATTTATCCGCCATTCTTTGGCCCCGCTGTGCTTCGTGGCGGTTTCGTGGACCCGTGTCCATGGTGACCACGCGCAAAAAACCGACTGCTCCAATCACGCCGGGCCTCTGAAAAGGTCGCTCGAGGTCGCTCAACCATGGGCCAATGAGTGATGCTGTTTTACTTCACCTTGTTATCAGCCTTCGTTCTCCTTTAGGGAAGTACATGGGATTTTTCAGTTATAGCTCGTTCTATACCTGCCATGTCATGATGTAACTGCGAAATCCCGAATGTACGGAAAATAAGCTTTACAATGGTATACGATAATACAGGAATTGCAGCAGAACAACAACAACAGAATGCTGCAAAACGCAGCTAAAATGCGACAATTTCTTCGCTTTTTTCGTGATTTCCAACAGATGGAAAGCAAACACAAAACATTTTTTCGCAAGATTACTTATTTTTAGATTAAACGTTGCTGATATTGATATAAAACGTGAACAAATTACGTAGAATGGGCCTGTGGGAGACCATTGGTAAATATTTTTCCACATGACATGGGACATAAAACGGGATATTTTACATCGCTGGAAACGTGTGAAAATTGAAATCAGTCCATGGGTTAAAGACCTACGCCATTACAAATCTGTTATGGGTCAGAGAGAGAAAATTCCCCACAAGTCTATGGGGGAAAGAGTTAAAGTGAATCAGCTGCCTTCGGACAATAGTTCACAAATTGGTTTTTATGGTCGCCAAGGACTAGCTACACTGCAGTTTATGTATCATTGTGTCGTAGTTACAGTTAGTGTTGATACATGACCCATTATAGGGAAAAGTATTTGTCAAACTCGGTGCTGTCCAGTGTACTTTACAATTCATGGTTATTTTTATATTTCTCAGATTATGTTCGACACATTAAGAACACTCTTTTTGGAACCACAACAATAGAGTTGAATAAAATGCTGGAGAAATACAAACTCCAGGTGCCAGAACCACTGAATACTCAATTTCCGGATCGATTAAAGAAGGCGGAGGCAGTAAAACAACAGAGTAATAGGAGGATGGGTTCAACGGAGCTGTTCCCAAATGGTAAACCTGAGAATTAATATATGATTGACGTACAGTCAAGCAATTTGAACTCGTGTTGTTTATATATTTCCATTGAGAGCATGCTTTCCAACTTTCGAACGAAGACCGTATCAAGGTGGGGTATAATGGTACATGTATTTGACATTGGTCATTTATGCTAAAATGATAAAAAACAGTGTTAAACATTCCATGTAAATTTTAAATTGATTCCATAAGTCAATTCACATGTGAAATATGAAATAATTTTTTTCAAGCTTTGCATGGCCTTCCACATTGAGTATCCCTTAACATATTCCTCTACCTGAGGAAAACTCTGTGACAGTTATGGTAATGTCTGTAATAATTAGAATAGTAATTTATGATTTCAAAACTATATCCGACAGAGAACGTGACATTTTCTGTAAATTTTCATTCAGACACTTAGTCTCACAAAAACTACCACAGCAACAGGAGATCCTGATCAGTTTTTTTCCCCAAGATTTTTTGCTTGAATTAGTAGAGATTACCATAAAAAAAAAAAAAAAATGGAAATCTGCCAACCAACCCAGTCTAGAAGATTATTTAAGTTGATGTTATTGAATGTATGCTTTCAATTAATACATAACAATCCTCTCTTTTGTACTTCCATTGTAGGCATGTACTGGCGATTTTACATTTTAATGAGAATGTTAAACGGGAAAGTCGGATGACGAAGAAGGGTGAAGTGTACTACAATGTCACTTATCCAAAATTCAAACTTATTTGAAAGGTAAAGTCAGAGGAGAGTTCTGAACCTCCAACCCCTCCATAGTATTTAACACAGGGGTTTCAACTTCCCAAAACATTTCAAATTACCACCAGCCCTCTGCATCAAAAGTTAGCCACTGGTCAATACTAGCTAAGATTCAAGGGTTATAAAGGCAAATCATTGTTTTCCATTAGAGACAGTTCAAATTCATTAGCTCACAGGCATATTTGCAGCCTTACCCAGCTGAAACTCAATGCGGTAAACTTATGTCTCTGGTAGAGTCAGCAGTCGTATTCCCATCCCTTTTAACGCCAGCGGGTTTTGACGCATGTTCGCCTAACCCATGAAGACGCATTTTGACGGATGTTCGCCAAACCCATGAAGACGCATTTTGACGTGTCACTGAGTTCCCATGTTATGGATTACTTTGCAATTTTTTCGCGTTTACTTTGAGTGAAACATTATTAAAACTATACATTTTCAGAAAGCCAAAATTTAAATAAATCTGACTAGTATACGGTTGGTTTGTTTTGTAATACGGGTAAAATGAAATCAGGAGACGAAGAAAAATAATTGACGGAAAATGCGCGATTCAACACCAAATGAGTTCGGTATGATCTAAGATAAACGTTCGAGAAATAGTAAAATCTGCTTCCAAATTCCTGAATATTCCACGTAACGCGAGCAT
The DNA here is from genome assembly GCA_036873755.1 of Hanleya hanleyi. Taxonomy (NCBI): domain Eukaryota; kingdom Metazoa; phylum Mollusca; class Polyplacophora; order Lepidopleurida; family Hanleyidae; genus Hanleya; species Hanleya hanleyi. Next base: position 3,985 of record JAVTVY010027672.1, read on the forward strand.
AAACTACCAAAGTATCTAACCTTGATGACTAGCTCGTCAAATCTGCCCATCTGAGTTTATTATAAACATTTCCCGGGACCTGTTGATCTCCCGTTTTAAAATTTATCCGCCATTCTTTGGCCCCGCTGTGCTTCGTGGCGGTTTCGTGGACCCGTGTCCATGGTGACCACGCGCAAAAAACCGACTGCTCCAATCACGCCGGGCCTCTGAAAAGGTCGCTCGAGGTCGCTCAACCATGGGCCAATGAGTGATGCTGTTTTACTTCACCTTGTTATCAGCCTTCGTTCTCCTTTAGGGAAGTACATGGGATTTTTCAGTTATAGCTCGTTCTATACCTGCCATGTCATGATGTAACTGCGAAATCCCGAATGTACGGAAAATAAGCTTTACAATGGTATACGATAATACAGGAATTGCAGCAGAACAACAACAACAGAATGCTGCAAAACGCAGCTAAAATGCGACAATTTCTTCGCTTTTTTTCGTGATTTCCAACAGATGGAAAGCAAACACAAAACATTTTTTCGCAAGATTACTTATTTTTAGATTAAACGTTGCTGATATTGATATAAAACGTGAACAAATTACGTAGAATGGGCCTGTGGGAGACCATTGGTAAATATTTTTCCACATGACATGGCACATAAAACGGGATATTTTACATCGCTGGAAACGTGTGAAAATTGAAATCAGTCCATGGGTTAAAGACCTACGCCATTACAAATCTGTTATGGGTCAGAGAGAGAAAATTCCCCACAAGTCTATGGGGGAAAGAGTTAAAGTGAATCAGCTGCCTTCGGACAATAGTTAACAAATTGGTTTTTATGGTCGCCAAGGACTAGCTACACTGCAGTTTATGTATCATTGTGTCGTAGTTACAGTTAGTGTTGATACATGACCCATTATAGGGAAAAGTATTTGTCAAACTCGGTGCTGTCCAGTGTACTTTACAATTCATGGTTATTTTTATATTTCTCAGATTATGTTCGACACATTAAGAACACTCTTTTTGGAACCACAACAATAGAGTTGAATAAAATGCTGGAGAAATACAAACTCCAGCTGCCAGAACCACTGAATACTCAATTTCCGGATCGATTAAAGAAGGCGGAGGCAGTAAAACAACAGAGTAATAGGAGGATGGGTTCAACGGAGCTGTTCCCAAATGGTAAACCTGAGAATTAATATATGATTGACGTACAGTCAAGCAATTTGAACTCGTGTTGTTTATATATTTCCATTGAGAGCATGCTTTCCAACTTTCGAACGAAGACCGTATCAAGGTGGGGTATAATGGTACATGTATTTGACATTGGTCATTTATGCTAAAATGATAAAAAACAGTGTTAAACATTCCATGTAAATTTTAAATTGATTCCATAAGTCAATTCACATGTGAAATATGAAATAATTTTGTTCAAGCTTTGCATGGCCTTCCACATTGAGTATCCCTTGACATATTCCTCTGCCTGAGGAAAACTCTGTGACAGTTATGGTAATGTCTGTAATAATTAGAATAGTAATTTATGATTTCAAAACTATATCCGACAGAGAACGTGACATTTTCTGTAAATTTTCATTCAGACACTTAGTCTCACAAAAACTACCACAGCAACAGGAGATCCTGATCAGTTTTTTTCCCCAAGATTTTTTGCTTGAATTAGTAGAGATTACCATAAAAAAAAAAAAAAAATGGAAATCTGCCAACCAACCCAGTCTAGAAGATTATTTAAGTTGATGTTATTGAATGTATGCTTTCAATTAATACATAACAATCCTCTCTTTTGTACTTCCATTGTAGGCATGTACTGGCGATTTTACATTTTAATGAGAATGTTAAACGGGAAAGTCGGATGACGAAGAAGGGTGAAGTGTACTACAATGTCACTTATCCAAAATTCAAACTTGGCGAAGAGGTAGTCCGGGAAATTCCTGTTCCTCCAACCTATGGTATTTAAACGCAGGGTTTCAAACACAAAAACATTTCAAATGCCGGCCTCTGACAAGAAAGTTGTATGGTCCAATACTACAAATAGGTCAAAGGTTATGGGCAAATCCATTGTTTCAATTAGGGTGGTCAAGTCAAACTGTCGGGCACTTATTTGCAGCCTTGCAATATAAACTAAATACGGTAAACTTATGTCTCTGTTGGGAGTCTGCATGATCGTATTTAACTCTTTCCCCCATATAAGCGGGTTTTGATAGATGTTCGCCTAACCCATGAAGACGGATTTTGACTGATGTTCGCCAAACCCATGAAGACGGATTTTGACGTGTCACTGAGTTCCCATGTTATGGATTACTTTGCAATTTTTTCGCGTTTACTTTGAGTGAAACATTATTAAAACTATACATTTTCAGAAAGCCAAAATTTAAATAAATCTGACTAGTATACGGTTGGTTTGTTTTGTAATACGGGTAAAATGAAATCAGGAGACGAAGAAAAATAATTGACGGAAAATGCGCGATTCAACACCAAATGAGTTCGGTATGATCTAAGATAAACGTTCGAGAAATAGTAAAATCTACTTCCAAATTCCTGAATATTCCACGTAACGCGAGCATAAACTACCAAAGTATCTAACCTTGATGACTAGCTCGTCAAATCTGCCCATCTGAGTTTATTATAAACATTTCCCGGGACCTGTTGATCTCCCGTTTTAAAATTTATCCGCCATTCTTTGGCCCCGCTGTGTTTCGTGGCGGTTTCGTGGACCCGTGGCCATGGCGACCACGCGCAAAAAACCGACTGCTCCAATCACGCCGGGCCTCTGAAAAGGTCGCTCAAGGTCGCTCAACCATGGGCCAATGAGTGATGCTGTTTTACTTCACCTTGTTACCAGCCTTCGTTCTCCTTTAGGGAAGTACATGGGATTTTTCAGTTATAGCTCGTTCTATACCTGCCATCTCATGATGTAACTGCGAAATCCCGAATGTACGGAAAATAAGCTTTACAATGGTATACGATAATACAGGAATTGCAGCAGAACAACAACAACAGAATGCTGCAAAACGCAGCTAAAATGCGACAATTTCTTCGCTTTTTTCGTGATTTCCAACAGATGGAAAGCAAACACAAAACATTTTTTCGCAAGATTACTTATTTTTAGATTAAACGTTGCTGATATTGATATAAAACGTGAACAAATTACGTAGAATGGGCCTGTGGGAGACCATTGGTAAATATTTTTCCACATGACATGGCACATAAAACAGGATATTTTACATCGCTGGAAACGTGTGAAAATTGAAATCAGTCCATGGGTTAAAGACCTACGCCATTACAAATCTGTTATGGGCCAGAGAGAGAAAATTCCCCACAAGTCTATGGGGGAAAGAGTTAAAGTGAATCAGCTGCCTTCGGACAATAGTTAACAAATTGGTTTTATGGTCGCCAAGGACTAGCTACACTGCAGTTTATGTATCATTGTGTCGTAGTTACAGTTAGTGTTGATACATGACCCATTATAGGGAAAAGTATTTGTCAAACTCGGTGCTGTCCAGTGTACTTTACAATTCATGGTTATTTTTATATTTCTCAGATTATGTTCGACACATTAAGAACACTCTTTTTGGAACCACAACAATAGAGTTGAATAAAATGCTGGAGAAATACAAACTCCAGCTGTGCCAGAACCACTGAATACTCAATTTCCGGATCGATTAAAGAAGGCGGAGGCAGTAAAACAACAGAGTAATAGGAGGATGGGTTCAACGGAGCTGTTCCCAAATGGTAAACCTGAGAATTAATATATGATTGACGTACAGTCAAGCAATTTGAACTCGTGTTGTTTATATATTTCCATTGAGAGCATGCTTTCCAACTTTCGAACGAAGACCGTATCAAGGTGGGGTATAATGGTACATGTATTTGACATTGGTCATTTATGCTAAAATGATAAAAAACAGTGTTAAACATTCCATGTAAATTTTAAATTGATTCCATAAGTCAATTCACATGTGAAATATGAAATAATTTTGTTCAAGCTTTGCATGGCCTTCCACATTGAGTATCCCTTAACATATTCCTCTACCTGAGGAAAACTCTGTGACAGTTATGGTAATGTCTGTAATAATTAGAATAGTAATTTATGATTTCAAAACTATATCCGACAGAGAACGTGACATTTTCTGTAAATTTTCATTCAGACACTTAGTCTCACAAAAACTACCACAGCAACAGGAGATCCTGATCAGTTTTTTTCCCCAAGATTTTTTGCTTGAATTAGTAGAGATTACCATAAACACTTATGAATACATAATTACTTGTGCCACCTATATCTAAACAGTGGTATTATTATTTTTTTATCTTAGATCAACAACAAAATAACCTAAAGAGAAACTTAGAAAATGCCACCCAACCAGTTGGACCACCGAACAAGCGCAGACTGCCATGCTGTAAGAAGTGTTCTCGGCTGATGAAGGGTCATCCAAAGACTGGCTGCCCAGATGTGGCAGATATTTGCCAGTAATGGTGTACATATTGACTGTGATGACTGCCTGCATTGACAGTGATGTCATAGCCAGCAACGGTGTACACGGTGACTGTGATGACTGCCTGCATTGACAGTGATGTCATAGCCAGTAACGGTGTACATATTGACTGTGATGACTGCCTGCATTGACAGTGATGTCACAGCCAGCAACGGTGTACATATTGACTGTGATGACTGCCTGCATTAGAAGTGATGTCATGGCCAGCAACAGTGAACACGTTGACTGATGACTGCGTGCATTAAAAGTGATGTCATAGCCAGTAACGGTGTTTTTATTGACTGTGATGACTGCCTGCATTAAAAGTGATGTCATAGCCAGCAACAGTGAACACGTTGACTGATGACTGCGTGCATTAAAAGTGATGTCATAGCCAGTAACGGTGTATATATTGACTGTGATGATGCAGTGTACAGTAATGGTTTGGCATACCCAGTAACGGTGACTACAATAACAGTGATGTCATATCCAGTAACAGTGTACACAGTGACTGTGATTATGTGGCGTGTAATAATGTGATGCCATAGCCCGTAAGAGAAGTATGAAGCAGGTAACATGTGACTTTTTGTCATAGCTTGGGTTTGTGTCCTATACATGTATTGGCTGAAACCATTGAGAGCCTCTGTGTGTCCATTCAAGTTTTTGCTTCCGTATGGCCACTTCTTCTTGTCCAGGGCCCCAAGTTTGTTTTTTTTGCGCTGTAGACTGTGCGGAACACGTTTCAATGTCATTAATGAGATGGGAATTAATTATTAAAGTGCTAATGCAGTGAAATTTTTATGAAATAATTTTATTCTCTATTCTGTCATGATTAATTTGCTATATCCAAAAGATAAATTGGAAGAGGAGAAATGCTCATTTCAAATTGAAAGGTGTGTGCAATCGTATCAGTGCGAATGTTTTCATTGTCTTAGTTCACAAAGGACCTATCTTTAAATGGGTAAATGGCCCCCAGGCGAGCTGGAGTAAGAAGTACCAAAATAAAATACTTCTACAAGAAATTGTTCAATTGGCATGAAGTACAATATTATATGTTCTACTTAGAAAAATTTCAAGGCACCGAGTGCCATCATTCCCAAGGAACAGGGCTGTAAAGTAGTGCATTCCTGCAAAATAGTTGATTCTGAGGTGAAAACAATTCTTATTGTTCTCTGTAAACATATCAAGATAAACGATAACCGGATTTGGTCTATGACTTCGTATTGAAACAGCGAGTATGGTGTACGAAGCTGGTTCTGGTTATCATTTAATGTTTATAGAAAGAAATATGAGGTGTTTTCGCCTCAAAATGGCGATTTTGCACGAATGCACTACTTCACGGCCCTGTTATTCGGGAATGATGAAACTCTGTAACTTGAAAGTTTTCTGAGTATACAATATGATATTGTACTCCATGCCAATTGAACAATTTCTTGTATATGCAATATTTTATTTTTGGCACTTCTACCGCACCTGTTCTGGGGCCATTTACCCATCTAAACATATGAGGTCTTTTATATATGCATGACGTCATAAGTATGATCATCGTCAGCCTCCGTCTCCCCTCAATATGGCGGACATTTAGACGGAGGCAAGCCCGTCCGCATGGAGGGAAGTATTGTGTTGCCGGTGGTCCGAATTTAGTGCATTGCTTGAACAGTCAATTTACACCCGGGATGTCTTTGCATATGTTTCCAAAGGACCCTACTATTCGGCGAAAAATGGGTAAATTTCGTACGTAAACATCGTCCATACTTCAGTGCTTCTTTGACGTCGTTCCTGTGTTCAGCTCATTTCGAAGTCAGCAGTTTTATGAGCTCGAAACCTGCATATTTCAGATTCTATCGGGGAAATCCCGTTGCTCGAACAGTCAATTTACACCCAGGATGTCTTTGCATATGTTTCCAAAGGACCCTACTATTCGGCGAAAATGGGTAACTTTCGTACGTAAACATCGTCCATACTTCAGTGCTTCTTTGACGTCGTTCCTGTGTTCAGCTCATTTCGAAGTCAGCAGTTTTATGAGCTCGAAACCTGCATATTTCAGATTCTATCGGGGAAATCCCATTGCTCGAACAGTCAATTTACACCCAGGATGTCTTTGCATATGTTTCCAAAGGACCCTACTATTCGGCGAAAATGGGTAACTTTCATACGTAAACATCGTCTATACGTGAGTGCTTCTTCGACGTCGTTCCTGTGTTCAGCTCATTTCGAAGTCAGCAGTTTTATGAGCTCGAAACCTGCATATTTCAGATTCTATCGGGGAAATCCCATTGCTCGAACAGTCAATTTACACCCAGGATGTCTTTGCATATGTTTCCAAAGGACCCTACTATTCGGCGAAAATGGGTAACTTTCATACGTAAACATCGTCTATACGTGAGTGCTTCTTCGACGTCGTTCCTGTGTTCAGCTCATTTCTAAGTCAGCAGTTTTATGAGCTCGAACCTGTATATTTCGGATTCTATCGAGGAAATATTGTGTCGCCGGTGGTAAACATCGTCCATACTTCAGTGCTTCTTTGACGTCGTTCCTGTGTTCAGCTCATTTCGAAGTCAGCAGTTTTATGAGCTCGAAACCTGCATATTTCAGATTCTATCGGGGAAATCCCGTTGCTCGAACAGTCAATTTACACCCAGGATGTCTTTGCATATGTTTCCAAAGGACCCTACTATTCGGCGAAAATGGGTAACTTTCGTACGTAAACATCGTCTATACGTCAGTGCTTCTTCGACGTCGCCCCTGTGTTCAGCTCATTACAAAGCCAGCAGTTTTATCAGCTCGAACCTGCATATTTCGGATTCCATCGGGAAATATTGTGTCGTCGGTGGTCCGAATTTAGTCCATTGCTCGAACGGTCAATTTACACCCGGGATGTCTTTGCATATGTTTCCAAAGGACCCTATTATTCAGCGAAAACGGGTAAATTTCGTACGTAAACATCGTCCATACTTCAGTGCTTATTCGACGTCGTCCCTGTGTTCAGCTCATTTCGAAGTGGGCAGTTTTATGAGCTCGAACGTGCATATTTCGGATTCTGTGAGGAAAAGGAAGAAGTTGGTTAGACAAGCTATTCCAGTGGTCGATTCTGATTCTTTCCGTAAAAAAATCTCCTTCGTGCTAATGAATTCCATGTCGCATGTATCGCTGGCTTGCGTGTCATACTTGTGACGTCACACAGTAAACAGTTCACACTTTATCCACTGTGTTTCGTAGCAAAATATATCTTCCTGTTTGAAACTCTTTGTTGGAAATTTCATGGTAAAAATGAAATTGAAAATTTCGCTGCAGTAGCACCTTAAATAAATTATTGAATTATAACTGCTGTGATAAAAATATGCATATAATTTTCCCAATATGGCATTTTTCCTGTCATGAATTTAGAACATAAATGGACTCGATCCAATTAAAGGCAGTGTGTCATTATCACAGTTTTCTCATAAGCAAACGAGTCCTACTCTGTTCTACTGTTATGTACTGTTTGTCTACACTGAAGATGACGTCATGAGCATGTCTAGATGTAGGCACTGTCATGCATGGTGACACAGTTCAACAGAGAGGGAAATATTACTTTGAAAGGATATTGGTGTTCTGTTTTTCTTCTGTCCATTCATATAATAAAATGTTTGTTGCCAATAATCATGCTGAAGCACTGAAAAGGGCTAAACAGTCAACATTATTCAGGACTATACAATAAGTTAGGGATCCTCCTTTTAGTTTGTACGCTTGGGAGGGGACCGAGATGTTGGGATTATTTCCTATGTATATGCTAGGTTTAACTTTGTCTCGCTGTGCTTTATAATCCAAATAATCCACATTTCGTGTTTACTTAATAAACGGATGATCCTTTCTCGATATGCTAAATTCGTGATTTCACACTGTTGGAGGGAATGGAGGCTAGTTGCCCATTTATGTGTATGGTTCCAATGTTGTGATGCAAGTTAACAAAGGGACAAAAGTCACATTGCATGGGCTAAATTAGTCCGATGCTGCCTTTTCTCAGTTTTCCTGGTGGCAACAAACCTTGTTTCCCACACGATCGATAGTGGCACCGCCCTGTGAAAATAATCTATTATTGGACCAGTGTAGAAACAATCTCCCTAGTATAATCCGTGGCGTGTCGGACTCCTTCTCCATCGCTTTATTCACTGCACAGCGGGTCGCATAGGTGTGACGTGGGATTGGGTGGGGCGAGAGACCTGGAGTTTTCCCTACCTGAGATTCCATGGACCAGGCTTACACCCTACAGTAGAAAGGGTCGACTGCGCATGCGCGATGAGTAGTGCGCGATGAGAAGTATAGAAAGGGCATGCGATCTCCCTATCCCTGTAGGTGTGGCGCGAGAGACCTGGGGTTTTCGCTACCTGAGATTCCATGGGCCAGGCTTGCACCCTACAGTAGAATGGGTCGACTGCGCATGCCCGATGAGTAGTGCGCGATGAGTAGTATAGAAAGGGCACGCGATATCCCGATCCCTTTTAACTAACCCATGGGGGTGATTGAGCACTCTTATTATTAACCATGTTAACCAGCAGCAGGGATAAATAAATTCCAAACAACTTAGTGAAACAATGTTCACAATATTATTATTTAATTAGGCCCGATCCAATGCTGGGGCATAACCATGTGCTTGGCGAGAGGGGAATTTCGTTCGGATATGATTATAAATACAGGCTGATAATGGTCTTGTGTTCTCCCATCCCAGGTACCCACACATCCACCGGACAATCCACCTGTATGCCACAGCTCTTAGATGCCTAAAAATATAAACAATGGCAGTCAAATTTAGCGGTGAAATGGATTTTTCTTGACACCCGTATATAGAAAGCACAAAAATGCAATAAACTCTGTCCAATTGCCTAGTTCTACGAAACCGTGGACAAAGTTAATATTTTTTAAATTTCCCCCAGAGATGATATCTAGGGGAACATACGTCATGAGTCAATTATCTAGGGGGAATTATCTGGCAGGAAATTTGCGATTGGTCAATTAACTCTGGTAAAATTATCTTGGGGAGAGGGAAATTAATTTTCTCCGAGATAATTATCTAGGGGGAAATTCGCAATTGGTCAATTATCTCCGGGGGAAATTATTAAAAGGAGATGATTGACCAATGGCGAATTCTGTATGCAAATTGAAGTATTTCATAAAAAAGTTTGGTTTTTTTAAATATAAATTTAATATACAATTTTACGAGGAATACCCCCCACTCACTCATTTTCACTCTGTTCAGCACGCCGCCGGTATGATCGACCATTTTGGTTTCTGAGTAATGGGCCGACTTGCCTCAATACTGCAGTGTTGGTTAGAGCATTGTAGTCTTCATGTAGAGTAATGCAATTTATGTGCTCAATGCTCCCATCGAACATTAGTTTGCCCATTGCTGGTTGCACCTCATGGCAGCACCGATATTCCAAAGATCCTTCAAGTATATCAAGACTACAATGTCCACATAAACACCTGGAAAACAAGAGGTTAGGAATGATAGAATTTGTTGCATCTTGCTGGAATCTGTAGCACAAATCTATTTACAGGGGATTTCATAATAATTTACTGTTCTTGGCTGATGTGATCATGAACATGATGCGCTGGGAAGTGTGAAGTTCAAAACTTCCTTGTCTAAAGTTGTAAATTATGAAGTTAACTGTCCTGCTGTTCTTTGATTGGATGAAACAGCCACTCAGCCAATGAGAATGGAGAGATAGACTACACTCAATTTGAGGTATAATTTTAATTAGACTGGTGCACATACAGTCACGTTGCCAGTTCCGACCACCAAAGTGAATTTTTTATCTGTTTCGAAACGAAATGGTCTTATTGGCAAAATAATTATCAGGATCGCAGTGCAATTGTCTATAAAATTTATTAACGAAGTAACTTAGCTAGTGATGAACTGAACTGTACGGAATATAAGATTACATTTTTTCATGAGGTGTCAGTTTTGTCCCAATGTCGCGAGTTCTGATACAGCTTCGTTTTGTTATTGACCTTTGACTCATTTTTTTTGGAAATGTAATCGTCAACATTACATTTCCCACAAAATAGGGTCCTAGTTGGATATTCCATTTTGCAGGTCTTCATCTCATAAGTGTACATTTGGTGTTCCAGCTGATTACATAGGCAAGCTAGATTGGACACTAAAATATCCCCGCTGACTTATAAATGTTTACTCGATGGAAAAAATGCTAAATCGCTGATAGTTTTATTATTTTACCTCCGAATAACAGATTGAAGAAAAGCAGTGGGAATCAGCATTCAAGTTACGAATTTACATGCCAAACGCTGCATTCGCAATTCGGGCAATGGAACGACCCAGCTTGACCATTCATGGATGATGGTGGTTCGGAACTGACTCCGTCAGTTGTTATCAACGATCAAGTGGGTTGCCTTTAAAGTGACACTCGAGTGAATAAATTTATGACAGATACGTTGTACCGGTATCATATCATAATTATATTTGAGAAACAAAACATAAACACTGATCAGAAGCACCAGCAGACGACATTTTTTTTCATGAAGGCGGGTCATGGTGTTTGCACCTAGACAGATGTAGTCGTGTGAATGGAGTAGTTCTGTGAAGCTATGTCCGAACAAAACCAATGAATGTATAATATAATTCAGCCATGATTGGAAGGTTGATCAACTTTTTCGAATGCACAAATATTTTAAGATTCCGCGAATCGGAAGACTTTAATTTATTGCTGATCACAGCGCCCTCTAAGGGGCAGACAATCATAGTATACAGGATGTACAAGATTGATCACTTGATTGGAATTATTACATAAGGTGAAATTACCTACCTCTAAATATAAACAATAATATTAATAAATAAATTCAAGCATTTCATCTAAGCTTGGAGCTGTAAACCAGATATCTGCCTAAAGAGTTGCATACAGTGTCATTCGTGATATTGGTTTTGACAAAAAGCAATGCTTTGGGTAGTTGGTCCGGTCGGAACTGGCACTGGATCGGAACTGGTGACGTGACTGTACCTACAGATTACCCATTATCTGCATGTCGAGTAGGTCGCCACCACCACCCACCTACCCACCCACCCCCATTTACGATTAAAAATATATGACGTCGACCAGTTGGCAAAAAGATGATGTAAATTTCAGATGGTATGTGATTTACTTTCCCCACCCCCCCCTCCCCATTCAAGTATTAATCGCTGGCTACCTCTTTTCTAGTTTCTTGTAGCAGGATCAAACAAAAACGACATAACAGCTGCTTTACAAAAATATATTGGATCATTCAATTTGAATGAGCTGTACTAGTTATACCGGGCCCCACATATTACGTTTCACTCGTTGAACTACGGGCCCTGGATGATGTAAAAATTAGCAAGGACTGAATAGAGGTATCTTTCCTATTTTTCAGTTACATAAATCCTCCTTCCAGTTACCTTGATACCTCGTATTGAGGTCTAAGTTCACGGTGGAACTTGTGCCTCCTCGTTACACTTGTCTCGATCCAGGTGTCATGGACGAATAAAAACATATTTACATATTGAAACTGCCTACCATCCACCTTTGTAAAAATAGGTGTACTTTAAGTTAATAAGCTGTACTTATTTGCATTTCATATATGCTAGCATTTATAATAAATTCAACATATATTCAATGGTTATTTTCTAACTGTACTAACTCATTTTGTGAAAGGTCAGCACTTGTAGGTGTCGTGTTGTTGTTGTTGTGCTCGTCTACGGTACCGGTTGTACACCAGTTTCAACATTCTGCTGTTGACAGATACCTATAAAACATCGTCGAATAGTATAGTAATACGACAAAGGAATAGGTGCAAAGTGGGTTTACTGAAGGAATACTATAAACGAACTCACCACTGGTTTAGAGGGGTATTTCTCTCAAACCGGGACTCCAACGTGGCTGTTGAAATGCCATCTTCGTCAACAGTTCCGTCGACCCCGGCCCCAACACCTACTTCTTCAGGAACGGCCAAAGGATCGTGTTGGTAGGGAAAATAGTTATTATTGGCAGTTAACACGTCTTCATTGTCTGCACTTGACGATGTTGACTCATCAGAACTGCTCGTACTTGACATAATGATTCTTCCGTGAAAAAAGAATGCCTTCGTCCTGGCTGAATTTCATATGCCGCGCGTATCGCTGGCTTGCTTGACGACCGGCGTGTCATACTTATGACGTCACACTCAAGAAAACATGGCGACCGTAAACAGTCGCACTTTATCGACTGACCCCCCTGTGTTTCGTAGCAAAATGTAATATCTTCCTGTTTTAAACCGTTTGTTCGAATTTTATTAACTTAAACCAGAAATCCCAAACTGTAAAATTTCATGGTAAAAATGAAATTGACAATTTCGCTGCATTAGTACTTTAAGAGAGAGAATTAATGTGGTTTAACGTCGCGTTCAGCAACATTTCAGCTATATAGCGAAGATAAAAAAAATCTAAGTATTCCAGTAAATACAAGTTAATAACTTAGCAATCCAGAAGTGAACAACACATTAGAAACATGTACATACGATTTATGCAACAAACCGATTTCTCTCAAATAACCTAAAACACAATCATTTTTACCCGACTGCTCGATAAAAAGACTGTCTTACAATCTTAAAGTCTATACAGTCGATCAGAACATGTTTCACTGTGAGATCTTCGTGGCAAGTCATACACCTTGAGGCTGGTTCTTTTTTCTTAGTAAATGTTCCTGGGTTAATTGTGTATGGCTGATTCTACACCCCCTGAGTATGGCTTGACCGAAACGTTTCTGACTGCTCAGACGAGTAAAGCCTGCAGTGGTGAAGTTTGTTATTTTCTAGAGCACCCCATAAAGCTTGAAACAGTTTCTCTCATAAGCACAGATGGAGGGTCCGAAATCGCTATACGGGATTCCAACAGGATCAACCTCATTATCTAGGGCTGCCTTAGCCATTTCATCAGCTTCAGTATTTCCTTTGATGCCAACGTGGCTGGGCAACCAACAAAACATAATAGCAGAGAGAGAGAGAGAGAAGGGGGGGGGAGAATAAAAGTTTAATGTCGCATTTAGCAATATTTCAGCTATGTAGCGACAATCAAACACAATTCTACGTATTCTAACAACAACAAGTCAATAACCCAGTAATCCAGAAGTAATCAACACAACATACCAAAAGGCATGCACATACATTAAAACTTATGCAACAACCCTTTTTTCAAATAACCTAAAATACAGTCTTCAGTTACCCGACTAGAAAGATCTTCTAAAGGCGCTGCTTGATAAAAAGAATCTCATACAATCTTAAAATCTATAGAGTCGATCAGAATAAGTTTCACTGTGAGATCTTTGTGTCATGGAACTGGGGCTGGTTTCTTTTTTAATAAATGTTCGTGAGTTAATCGGGTATGGCCAATTCTACATTGCCTGATCATAGCTTGATCGAGACTTTTCTGGCTACTCAGATGAACATATCCTACAGGTTTTGAAACTCATGAAGGTTGTTATTATCCACAGCATCACATAAAGATTAAAACAGCTTTCTCACACAAACACAGATAGAGGGTCTGAAATCGCTATATGGGATTCCAACAGGATCAACCTCATTATCTATGGCTGCCTTAGCCATTTCATCAGCTTCAGTATTTCCTTTGATGCCAACGTGGCACACAATATCAATCTGGTGAGTAAATCTACGGTCATTTAATTGCAGAATATTCAAGAAGGTGGGATGAATTGAAGTTTCGCTTTTAATCTCTTGAAAGCATGACAGTGAATCTGATAATATGACATATTTTCTCCCTTTAGTGGGCCCAATACCTTGTAAAGATAACAATAGAGCTTTGGCGCCGGCGGTGAATATCGAACTTTTACCTGGAAGTCGACAGGTTTTAGTTTTGGAACTAAAGATAGTAGCACATGCTATTCTCTCGTAATCTTTATAACCATCGATGCAATCGTCATATCCGACATGTAGTAGACAGCAGTCGTCCATAAAAGAATTTCCACGCCCGTAAGCTACAGATTCATGCACTAAAACAGTACGCGTATAAGCAGCATGTTCCAAGCGCGCATAATATAAAATATATATAGAAACATAAGCTAATATCTGGACAGAGAGAAACAATTAGCATGATGTTCCTATCTTCAAAGCCGTATCACTTGGTCAGTATTATTTTATCCGAACGATTTCTTTAGCGTTGTATCTCATTCACGCTCTGATTATGAGATATACATGAGAACACATACACATATGGGTGATTAACGATGTCAACATTGTAATCATCTCTCGTGTACGTCTATCTATGATGTCCCACTTAAATTATCGGTAATTTCCATCGAATCCAGTTTTGTGTGAACAGCTATCCTTCGTGGCATCACACACAGATTAGCCAAATCCAGAAGATAACGTTTATTATAAAGGAAGTATTTCTGAATATAGTCCTATTCATAAGAAAAGATACATAGGTCTGCCAAAAGAGGTGCCCATGTAATTGATGTTGGTATATATATCCCTGTTTACATTATCCCCTACAACGCCAGCTACATGGTAGACTTACTTTACATTGTAACAATATATTATACAATAAAATACCAATAGCTAACACAATAATTATATTAATTTTACTATGCTTTGCCGCTCACATACAGATAAATATCAGAATAGTATATTATATAGATTGTATAAAATTCTTGATGTCATTAACTGTCAGAGCTTTTCAGAGTTTTCCATATCAGGGTAAAAGCCACCATGGAGTTATTATTAAAACAATAGATTTTTTTGCTAAGTTGATAATCTTTAACATATAAGCTTTGGCGGGCGCCCACCTCGGCTTGATGGCACGAGACCTCCACTTGTATATGTATTTACAGCCAGGACCATATGTCTCAGCGGATCTTTCTGAACAACATGTCCGAGAATTACATCAGTATGACAGATATTATATCGAGGCATATTCAACTCTTCTGTATAACGTTGAAAGTTTTCCCAACTAATTTTTACAAACGTACATGTCCAGAATAAGTGAAGAATTGTTTCTGTGCTATTTGTGCAAAACGTGCATTTATCCAAGTCGACATTTCCCCATTTCTGAAGTGATGAATTAGTTATCAATATTCTATGGAATTATTTGAATAATTATTACATGAAAATATTGCATGTTGCATGTTGGTATATAGTATTGTCAAAGTTAACATAGATATCAATAAGGAGAAAGCTTTATGGTTTCTGACATTAATATATCGGTGATAAATCCCTTCATCACCGGAATTGCCCTCTGGCGACTAATTTCGCAAGATACATCTTTTAGCATCTACATACATTGAGTTTTTTTTATTATCCACACACATGAAAACCGGAGTTGACCATCTGAGCGTTTTTTCCTTTCTGTGTGAATTCAGATTGTATGGTATGGGACTGCTGGAAGGATAACGAACTTACTCTGCGTGTCTGCTGGAACTTCTAGCACGGTGGGGTATCTCAGTATTTGCTTTGTTTCAGGAAGAATAGTTTTATCATTATGGCGGATGCTGTCAACAAACTACGTTGCACTGGCAAGATCTAACCACTAAGCGAGCAATGTATATATCTATAGGATCCATTTTTACCCCTCAGCCTATTAGGCTGCGGGGTCTTGTCGTTGGCATGTACATGTGTACGTCCGGTCGTCCGGTCGTTCGTCCGGTCGTCTGGTCGTCCGGTCGTCAACAATTCTTGTGATCGATCTAGAAACCGAACCGTTGCTTCTAGAGACTTCAAATTTGGTATACAGAATTGTTGGGTGGTCAACCACAAGCCTATTGAATCTGGACCCGATTGGTTGGAAACTTTGGCGGCCATCTTTAATTTATGCGAAACCATCACAGCTTTCTCGTTACCAAGCTTTTTTTAGAACGACTTACCCTAGGCACACCAAACTTGCCGTGCACATCCATATGCTCATTACCCAGAACCTTATTGAATCTGGACCCGATTGGGTGGAAACTTTGGCGGCCATCTTTAATTTATGCGAAACCATGAATCTTGTGTATCTCGGAAACCTTTTTGCTGTTCAGTGTGAAACTTTGTAGAGATTATCGATACATCAAGAAACTTTGAAGGAATGACCAAACCAGTTTCCTGATTAGGTGAAAGCCTTGGTGGCCATCTTTAATTTATGCAGAATCTTTAATGATGTATTTCTTTGATACCATTGAAGTGTTCTATACGAAACTTCTTGTTACCAAGCTTTCTTTAGAACGACTTACCCTAGGCAGACCAAACTTGCTGTGCACATCCATATGCTCATTACCCAGAACCCTATTGAATCTGGACCCGATTGGATGGAAACTTTGGCGGCCATCTTTAATTTATGCGAAACCATGAATCTTGTGTATCTCGGAAACCATTTTGCTGTTCAGTGTGAAACTTTGTAGAGATTATCGATACATCAAGAAACTTTGAAGGAATGACCGAACCAGTTTTCCTGATTAGGTGAAAGCCTTGGCGGCCATCTTTAAGTTATGCAGAATCTTTAATGATGTATTTCTTTGATACCATTGAAGTGTTCTATACGAAACTTGGTATACAGCATCGATGTATCAAGAGACTTGACTTGCACTGAATAACCACATCAATTCTTCTGAGAGGCGGGAAGGATGGCCGACCATTTTTAATTTATGCAAAATCATTAATGATCTCTATATCTGATACCGTTTAAGTGCTCGATATAAAATTTGGTAAACATCATCGATGCAGCAAGATACTTATGATGAATGACAGAACTGGTTTCTCTGATTGGGTGGAAATCTTGGTGGCCATCTTTAATTTATGCAAAATCTTTAATGATATATATCTCGGATACCATTTAAGTGTTCTATATGAAACTTGGTATGCAGCATCGATGTATCAAGACACTCGCAATGAAGATCAGTTCCTCTGAATGACCGGAAGGATAGGCGGCCATCTTTAATTTATGCAAAATCATTAATGATCTCTTGATACCGTTCAAGTGCTCGATGTAAAATTTGATATACATCATCAGTACATCAAGAAACTTACGATGAATGACAGAACTGGTTTCTCTGATTGGGCGGACTTTCTACA
Source organism: Hanleya hanleyi (assembly GCA_036873755.1). Taxonomy (NCBI): domain Eukaryota; kingdom Metazoa; phylum Mollusca; class Polyplacophora; order Lepidopleurida; family Hanleyidae; genus Hanleya; species Hanleya hanleyi. The sequence goes on from JAVTVY010027672.1 coordinate 21,502, forward strand.
TCAGTAAGGAGCCACTGTTCAGCGACTAATGTTGTCATACTTGGAGACTTCAACAATGACTTTGCTCTCGACTCGGCTGAAACAACCAAGATAAACGACTTCTTCCAAGAGCATGGGCTCTTTCCCTTAATCCCCACCCCAACCACAGATCTTAGGATAACCATTGACCAGATTTTTACCAATTTCAAACTCACAGATATACAATTTGATGTCCATGAAACATATTATTCATATCACAAGGCTGTTCGAATTGCCATCCACCCATCCTCATCCTCTGCTTGATCACAGATGGAAAGAGACAGACAATCAACAGGTACACAGGGATTCATACAGTTATTGCTATCAAAGACTTTTATTATTGTTTAGATTATTATTAGGGTTCAAAGCCAAAATGGCTTGAAGCCTTTTGTTTTTGTTCAGAATATTTCTGTTCTTCCGCCATATTTTTCGCACACGCTATGTCAAAATATTTATTATAATCCTTCAATGCATCCAACATCCCACACTGAATTTATCATATTGTAATCTTTTCCAAGCCACTGCTAAAGCATCTTCTGCATTCAACCAAATCTTTCAGGCTTTTACATATGCATTTTTCATTCATTGTGTACCAATATACACTGACTAAAACTGTCTGGCTGAGGGGTTGTTGCACCTTTTAGGTGCTGCCTCATGTTCTCACCTGCACCACTCATTCGCATACCGTACTAATCGAGTGCTGTGGTGACTATTTTGGTCGGCTTTCAGGTTTATATTCCTTGGCTCTTTTAATTCTCACTGTCAAAGTTACCGGTCACAATAAGTTAACAGGATGAATATACACAGTTCAGAGATTCACAATCACAACCATAGCCTCGGAGCGTGTAATCGTTTCAGACAAAATCGTTGATTGGATACGAGTAGTTCAATATTTCAGAACCTTGATTCAGTGTATTGATATTCAATGCACGGACATCTCGTGACCTTGAGGAACGAACGTCTGCATCGTTGCAGATTCTTAGAATATCGATAATGCCCACTGCTTCTTTAAAGTAATAGAGTTTCAAGAATCTCAGCTCTGAGGGTGATTTTGCTGTACTGTCTAGACGATTTAATCCAAAATATGTTTTATCTTAACCCTAACAGGCATTGGAGGCATAATAGCCTCCTACCAAACTTTCTGCGCCATCTCCAGAACGACACTAACTCGAGAGCTAATACTCCGTGACCCTGTAGCTTATCATATTGGAGCCATTTTGAGCCTATTTGCATACCCTCCGCGCAGAGGATCACGGGTAAATTCAAGCTGGCGTCCACATGGGTGTCAGAAAAGTGATGTTTTAGTCATTTTTCTTCAAATTTTCTGGGGGTTTTCGCTAGGAAAAGTGGGCAAAAATTATTTTATTTCACATCAGATTAATATTTACTAATTTGTCGTTCAGTTTTTGCGAAGAAATTACATAAATGAAAAAAATGGCCGCATTTTTCCATCTTGGATATTTTCACATTTTCTGGTAGAACTTGACCCAAGGTTATAGTGTGGTAAGTTTCAATCCCCTAGCTCAAGGTGTAAGAAAATATTGGGGGAGGCGAAATGGCTCTCCCAGGCCTGGACAGGTCCCACAAAGCCAACGCCAGATAGGGTTAACATACGTCAGTGTGGATGGAGTGTGAATATTTTTCACAAGCTCTAAAGTCGGTCAACATGAAACTGGGCATATTTCAGCTATTCACAATTGGTGGATTTTGTGAAGCCGAATTATCCATTGTCCATAGCGACCTCCGCGTCCACGTGAGCAGGCCAACCGGGTTTCATGCACACATGTGAAGTAGTCTGACCTAACTATATATTAATGGTGATTCTGTGAACAAACGGTGCTCCTTCAGGGTGGCCAATCTATGACATTGCTATTTACCAGTGGATAAGCTGGAAGTAGGGATGACTGGCGGGTAGTTATTCACAATCAAACTGAGACTACAACCAAAAATTCTTGAAATCAATAAATAGGCTTTTATTTCAAACGGAAATTCAGCGAGCTTAGGCAAAGACATGATAAGAATAACAAGAAGGCGTATACATGACAGGTATTTAGCGTGATAGGATTATAGTGTATATTATATCTATGGTAGCATGGTCAACGAATCATTATTTTGTTTGAATTTTATATCTTTCACTATGATCATATCCCAAATGTTTTATTTAACAGGTACATCCCAAATTAAAAGCGTATTTACTTTCCTGTGCCATCTTAGTCCTCACTCTGCTGAGAATGAACTGGAGTCTCGCTTCAGTCAAGCGTTGTCTAAATCCAAAAGAAATGTTCAAAGGGAAAACACGCCACGTATTCAATCTATTCCCATCATATCTCAGCATATTACGGCGATGATATCCCACAAACAATTCTCAGAACACTTTTGGCTCTCAACCATATCGGTTTCAATCATCAAATGTTAAATTTCATAGCACATGTCTGTAGCTGGTCCAAGTAAAGAAATATAGATAAGCCATTGTCTACATTTTACCTTTTATGTGCATCCAAGCATTTTGACGTGTTTGGCGAAGATCTTGGTGAAGCCCTCACTTTGGATATCTTGGACATGGATATGTACTCCGTGGAATATTGAGCGGATAACCCGGTATGACGCGTGGTCTCGTCGGCGTAACTGTGCAGACGAAGCAATCGTCTGAACTTCCGCCGAAAGTTCTCACTGAACACACAGTAAATTAATGGATTGGCTGCAGAATTGATATAAGCTAGAGTGGTGGCAAAAACAAAAAATCCCCATGTTTCGTGAAATGGTGATGGGGAAAATGTATTATACAGTAGCATTATTTGATGAGGCGAGTAGCTCAGGAAGTAGATAACAACACAAGCAATGAGCATTTTAACCACTCCTTTTCTGGCCTTAATTGCCCTCGAGGTTTTCTCTTCCTCCTCTCCCTGGTCCCGCTTAATCAGCCCTTTCCTGTGCAGCTTCTCCACCCCCACGAATAATCTCTTCCCGATCACTATATAACATGATATTTGTATGATCAATGGCAAAACGTAGAAGAAGATGAATTCTAGGTACTTGAAAATAATGAAATATCTCAGTCGATCGTCTGGAAAGAGCAGGACACAGAAATCGAGCGAGACGTTGGCAGGTGATCCACTGAGACTGTTGAAGATGGCGGTAGGTAACCCACAGAAGCAGGATAATATCCATATGACGATAATCACAGCGATGATACGTCGCCGGCAACACAGTATGTGGGCTTTGATTGGATACACAATGGCGATGTACCTATTAAGAAAAAATACAGCGTAGTTAGATTCAAATACATAGTTTGCATGAACGGTTAATAAATAAATATCTTGAGTAGCCTAAACTGCTAATACTACGAGTAATACGCCCACAGAATAATAACTTGGTTACTCTAGAAGTGTACGTTGAATGAATGGCAAATCGGTAGAATATATCCGGTATTAGATATAACTTGTTTGTTCACGCCATTCGGGTGATACACGACCTGATGATGCGTTGCATGTACGATACGTGTATACTGGGATAGTGATTTCTCTTGGTTGGCGAAGGCTATAGGGCTAAGTTATTGAGTACAAGAAATAGGAGGAAACGAGAATTGGAAGAGAGAAAATTGCGAAACTTGAGAATATGAAGCATGTCTTCTTATGTTCAGAAAGGTAAAGGACACGGGGGCTGAGTTGAAGGGCCAGCATCACAGAAAGACATTAGACGGGGGAAGTATAAGCGGGGAAGACGGTGACCTGGCGTATTCGAACTTGGGGCTTAATATAGAATAGGTCTTTGAATTATGGACGCGGATATTCTTTAATGGACGACGGCTGAATTATGAACGACGGACCAGACGCTTGCAATTGGCAGCAATATTCTGTATGCAGGCGCGACGGAAGCAATTGAATATTGGGGGCCAAACCGTCGGTGGGACCGGGAGGGGTTGTCGGTCTCCCACGAAGCGGAGTGTCCGGGGGTCCTTCCCCGGGAAATTAAAAAAAAATCAACCTTCATTTTACGTACTTGGACGCATTTCCGCATTTCAAAGAGGTGAAAAATTCTTCCTCAAATATTGGTGTTCAGATGAAGCCAGTGAGTTCGAAGTCAACTAACATATCGGCAAGAAAAGGTCATTTCATCGATTGTAGCGATATGCAAGAGGTGGGAAAAATTTACGACGTCTAGCGATAAAAAGCTACCATGACTCCACAGGAAAGCTTCCCCCGGCACCTCACATTCTTTCCTCACATTCTTTCCAGAGAAGATGGTGGATTCTCGGACGTAGACTTAGTATAGATGCGTAAGTTGTTGCATCAATGCCACATTGAATTGTTTGAAATTGCGGGTCCCAGACACGGCAAGTTTCGGCGCTAATTAACGTTTTTATCGAAAAACGGTGGCGGTTATCAAATGAAACTGACAATTCATGAAGACTGTGCTGGAGTGTGCACTAATTAGAGAGAGAGAGAGATAATTAAGGTTTAATGTCGTGTTCAGCAATATTTCAGCTATATAGCGACGATCAAACAAAATTCTAAGTATCCCCCCAAAAAAAACAAGTCAACAACCCAGCAATCCAGAAGTAATCAACACAACACACCAAAAACATGTACATACATTATACAGTTATTGCATGCTGTGAGGTGTGATATCACGATTTGTCAGCTCGAGAAGGTGATGGTGAACGAGTGCGGAGCACGAGTTGAACATCACCTTCGAGATGTAAAACGTCTTCATCAGTTGGTAACGTAAAACGCTTTCCATCTGTACACGCCATCGTGATTACAGCGGAATGACAGCACAACAGACGACAATGCTACCAACGAGTCTGTTCACGGGCGATAACTATGACACTGCCACTGCCGTGTGACGTCAGCGCGTGATCGCGTGATATCGGCGCGAGATCGTGGGACATTGACGAGCTGTTTTTTTCATAAAACATCGAGAATTGCGGAATATCACGTGATGGTGTCTCAACCAATTAAAATAAACGAATACACAGTGAGGTATAATAATTAAACATATACAACAAACCGATATCTCTCAAATAACCTAAAATACAGTCTTCCCGAATAAATAGATCTTTTAAAGTAGCTGCGTGATAAAAAGAATCTCTTACAATTTTAAAATCTATACAGTCGATCAGAATGTTTTACTGTGAGATCTTCGTGGCAAGAAAGATGGGACTGGTCCCTTTTTTAGTAAATGTTCGTGAGTTAATCGAGCATGACCGATTCTACATCATCTGATCATGGCTTAATCGAAACGTGTGTAGCTACTCAAATGAATATATCCTACAGTTTTTTTAACTCATGAAGTTTGTTATTATCTACAGCATCCCATAAAGATTGAAATAGCTTTCTCACAAATATCTCGCAATATGGGATTCCAGCAGGATCAACCTCATTATCTAACATCAATCTGTTGACGAAATATACGGTCATATAATTGTAGAATGTTCAAAATGGTATGGTGAGATGAAGTTCCACTCTCAATCGGTTGAGAATCGCTCAGTGAATCTGAGAATATGGCATATTTTCCTCCTATAGTAAACTCAATACCTTCTAAAGCTAAGAATAGAACTTTGGGTTCGACAATGAAAATCGAACTTTCACCTGGAAGTCGACAGGTATTAGTTTTGAACTAAAGATAGTAGCACACGCTACTCTTTCACAGACAGTGGGAAGAATGAAGTTGGCACTTTGCCTGTAACTGCAATTTAGAACTAGTTAAGATAATTTGGACCCATGAAGGAAGGGAAAAGGGGTCGAGGGTACTTCCCGGAAATTTTTGGGATTTCAGCCTCTACTAGTTTTCGATCTATTTCAAGGCACCTCAATCACATTTATTGAAGGCACCCCTCCTCCCCCCGCCGCGTCGGGTAGAAGAACGAGAGTCTAACGTATCCAAATTTGTGAAGAATGTGTGGACAAGTAGGGGATATATATTGAAGGTTACTGTGATAAAACTGTACACTGGGTGAAATGTATATGATTACTTTTGGAAACAGTCCACTGGCAAGCTTGTAAGGAGGGGAAACTATAGCCCTTTCTGGAAAGTGTCTGATCTCCCCCTGAATAACTGCCGCTCTTTAAGATTAGAGGCATTAGAAGCTGCTTCCTGGAAGTAGTGGCCTCGTAGTTTTCACTTTTACCAAAGGCATCTGCAATTATTGTGAATAATATATTGATCAACTATTCTAGAATATTTGTTTGAAAAACTATTTTGTTTATATTTTCTACATAAACCAATAGATCTTGTATACGTATACATTATAAAGATAATTTTCTTGAAAAATAGACTATTTAATTACTAAAGCTAATGAGGGGGCCTTTGGTACCTACCGGAAGTTATCTGCTCCAATACGCCTCTGGTAGATCAGGGGAGATAAAACCCTTTCCGAATTGGGCTATAGGACACTTGAAGAGATGAGACACAGTTGAGTTAAACGTTGGCTTGTTCGGGGAAGGGAACAATAAAACAAACTCGAGGGGAATGACGGGGGAGTCGCAATGGTGATATCTCGATTATTGAATAGACAAGAGTGATTGGATACGGGCAGATTTATTGTGAGTATAGCCATGAAAACACATGGTAAGAGTTGCCAGGATCCGTCAGATGACTGAGAATGACGGGCTTGAAAAGAAGAAAGATACAATTGTGAAAGAAAAAGCATAGATATTGTTTTAGTAGAAATATGACTACACAGCGTCTACTTGGTACTGATTAGAGGGATCATGAGCAGGGCGGGTTGGAGAGAAACGGGTAGCTTCGTGTGTTCGCGCGACCAGAGTTCATCGCGGTGCGATGGAGTGCCCATATACGTCCATCCATCCATCAGTATGTACGCAAAGAACACACTGCAACTGCGGATACATTCCAGGCTAGACTACATACAACCTATTCATGAATCTCCAGGCGGTTATTTGTAATCAATACACCCTTGTTGAGCACTGACATTTCATCTTGTTAGCTTCAGACGTAATTTTTATCTCATTTCTTGCTTTCCCATGTCGTTCTCAGGATGTTTGTCCAGAGGCTTAACAACCACCGTTTGAATATAGGCAGTACAGTGCTAAAAATAGCGTATACACTTGGTCAAGTCTGATAAATATCACATGCAAGTATTGAAAACACACTGAACCCGCGGTTCGAAAATCTTTCGTGAAACATCAAAGGAGTTCTACCGGATATTGAGCCCATGTATTTCACTGTTCCGAAAGACAGTCATAGTCGGGGCGAGTTGAAAATAGAAGCGTCTAGTCTGTCATTCCATAGTCATCCGTCGTCTATTAAATTATTATTCCTTAATCCAAAGACCTAATTCATGCAACAAAATTAGCACCAAATAGAAAACAATCAGATCATACATAAACGTAGACTACTTTTCTGCAAGAGAGAAGCGGTCAGCAGTTTTCAATGATACCGGCAAGACACCATGATATTCCAAAATTATTAAATCCGTGTCGCTGATCAGTATTCTCAATCCATACGAGTTTCGCTTTGACGTCGTTATCTGGAGAATGATGTACGTCAGTCACAATTTGATTGTGTATTTTCATACGAAAATCATGAGGATCCTGGAGTGCATTGGGTTCATACGACCGCTACCTTACATCTTACACGCTACGCTCGTATTTTGCCAAATTTGAGAAAGTTTCTGCAATAATGTTTTGTGACGGCGAATAGGAACATCACATTTTGCACAGGATCTAGCAAATGCTACCAGGCGTGAAATGTATACGACGTATGCAAAGACCACCTTCACTTGGGAACGATTCGAGGTTTCATTTGAGGGAACAATATACGCAGTTGTCACAGAGACATGTCAGTGTGACTTAAAAACTGCTGTCTCTTTCGAATTCCCTCGTCCAGTCATTAGCGCTTACAAATACTTATGACACATATTACGTATTAGCAATTCTATAAGTCTATGAATTAGTGTACTCCCAGCATCATCGAATGGTGTCTTGAGATTATGTTCTATGACTGTCTGCAGGATATGGGATCTGACGTCCTATCATGTTCATATTTTATTCAGTATGTTATATTATGGTTTGATTCTCGTGGGATATTGAAAGGCTGTATTGAATTATTTGACTGTTGATATATAGAGCGGGAGTAATGTCGGCCGTCCGTAAGTAGGGGAAACATTTTCATTGGCTTCAGATTATATCCACTTAATGTCTGCAATTGGTTTCCCCAAATCCCAATAAGCAAAAATCTTTGTGTTGAAACTAATCCTGCTCTCCGTGACCTGAAGTATTTGGGATTATTTCTTCTATCATTGAACAGACTGAGCCCACATCAGTGAAGCATGTATCAATAGGTTATAGGAACCCGAGGGGACAATACTAGGGAAGATATCGTGTCTGAACCATTGTAATAGTTTCAGCATAACGCCTAAGAGAAAACCCACATATCAGACGGAAAGATCATGATCCATTATTTATACCCACATGCTTCTACAGATACATACCTTGACGCATAAGCCACACCGTAAAATCGTGAGACACTTTGTGTGTTTCAAAGTAAAACACTATAGTGTCTCCTTTTTTCTTCGGAAAAGCGTTTATAAAAATGAAGTGGTTTATGTTAAAACACTTTTCGCAAAAAGTGTTTCAGTTTTAAACACTTTGTAAAGATGCCAAGGTGAAGTGTTTTAAAATAAAACACAAGTGTTTTAATGGACTTAAAAGTGTTTTGTTGGTTTGTTTTAATGGACGGCTGATAATCCAAATGTTATGTAGTTGGGAGGAGGTATTTATATTCTATTCTAACTATTGGCAAGTTTTCTTACTGTAAGTTACGAAATTTAATTACTTTAGTATCTGATTCGATCTGTATTAACTTTGAATAAATAATAACAATAATATCTGTCTTTACGACTATTGTTTTGGCAAATCTCTCAAGAACGATGAAAATAAAATAGAGCAGTCATAATCATGAATGGTGAAGTGTTGAGCACCCGATATTTATTTTGAGCACCCTGTATTTATTTATTTAAAAAAACTTCAAAGACGTTACATGATTACCACATGAGAGAAATTGTATCACCAGACAGGTTTAATACGATATGCAAGTCCAGTTAACGGTTGTGCATGACTTCGGTGCTCCCGCGGTTCGCTTGGGGCTCCAAATAGACTGAAGGGGTCTCCTAGAATGCAGTTGGACAGGGAACCAGATGGTGTATCGATAAAAGCGCGATCTGAATTTGTGCATTAACTTTCATCGACTTCACGGAATTTAGCAAACGTGGGACTACAGTGCCCCAGGTATGTTTTGATAATTGAAAGCACTGATTTAGCTGATTTTTTCTCTACATGGGTCGGGTAGAACGGGCTATGATACTGTTTGCATATATTTCAAACAAAATGCCCGTTGATTTCAACACTAACAACAACAACATGCTCCGTGAACATTGTCTTGAAATTCTATTTATTTTTAGCGTATATTGCAAGCCATTCAGTATATCTGATATGAAATTTATACATGCTAAGTTTTTACTATATGTTGCTTACACCATATTTCCTTTGTTAAGTTTGGGCTCAGTGGTGGCGGTTGACCCCAAATCCGCATAATGATAGGGAGCAACACCAAAGCAAATTGACAGATGATAACGTGATTATCTTTCTTATGGATTAAGAATACTGATCAGCGATACGGATTTGATATTTTTGAAACATCATGATGTCTTGCCGGCATCATTGAAAACTGTTGCCCGCTTCTCTCTTGCAGGAAACAAGCCTAGTATGTTTATGTATACTATGAATGTCTTTTTGAATTTGGTGCTAATACTGTTATATGGAATATGGAATAGGTCTTTGGATTATGGACGCGGATATTCTCTAATGGACGACGGCTGAATTATGAATGACGGACTAGACGCTTGTAACTCAAACACTGATATGTAAACTTACTAATTTCACATGTTTCTTTTGTTGCTGTGCTACAAGTACAGTTGTATGTTATGTGACAAACCCTTCACATCGTCTGATGGATTTAATTGTGCATGCATACTGTCAAAGCTGAGAGCCAGCTATTTTCAGATTATCAATTTTCATATACCTGTACATATAATTGTCCGATGATAAATAATCTTTCTCAGTTATATCCATGTTGCAGAAAAAACCTCGAATTAGTATCTCCTTATCTAGATGAAATTGGCGATGGTTTGCTGAGGGGTGGGGATCAAGCTTTGGTGGATAAGCATCCTGGTATGCAAATCATATGCTTCAAGATCATTATCCATTTATAGTCCTCAAATTTTAGGGATTTGTTATTTGTAGGTAATGTAATAATATAGTTTTTTGATATAGTAAGGTAAACAGGTATAGGTTGATTTGAATATTTTATTTTTCAAAAAAAAAAATTATGAAAACAAAATGTTTTAATCATTAGGTCGTTTATAATGGGTTTCCAGTGTATGTCAATTGCCAGTTACTCGCATGTGTACTTGTGTTACGAATAAATAATTCAGGATTGGTCATTTTATGTTGCAGGATCCGGCAGATCCAGAATATACAGTCTCGACCTCTTCAGTTTGATGTGATTTTGCGGACTATGATTCTGGATGGGGATTCACATGTCTTCCATTTCAAATTACACAGAAGTTTTAAAAAAACACAGACTGAATCATTTCATGTGTGATGTTATATTGTGCAGGATACTCGTGCATATTACAGACATGTTTGACTTGGGTTTCACTAAAATATATCACCTTGGTCGCCGCATGTACATGTGTTGATGTGGCGAGAGGCAAGTAACATTTGTGGGACAGTCTAACTTTGTGGAAACTAGACAATTGTGACGGTATGGGACTGCATGTTGCTTTATTCTATAGGATTATTCGGATGTCCATTTTCACTTGTGTGTGGTCTTGTCCAAAAAATAAATATACAAGTTAAACTCAGTTGTTTATTTTATGTACATGAATTCGAAAGTGCTTTGAGTAAAAACACTAGTGTTTTAATTATAAATTCTTTTTCAAACATTTAAAGTGTTTTAAAGTGGGGACAAGCTCATAAAGGCTTCAAGTGATTTATTTTAAAACAGTTTAAGTGTTCTGTTTTGAAACACTTGAATTGTTTTGCATTGAATCACTTCAAGTGTTTCATTTTAAATCACTACTATACTATATGTATTTCTTTAGGTGGGGGACAAATATGTGATTATAAAGTGTCTTGTTTTAAATCACTTCCAGTCTACAGTGCAACTTCTGGAAATACTAGCGTCTAGTCCCTCATTCAATATGCAACCGTCGTCCATTAAAACATTTCTGCGTCCATAATCCAAAGACCTAATTCACATAACATTAGCACGAAATTGAAAAAAAGCCATCGAAGTATACATAAACATAAGCTAGTTTCTTACAAAAGAGAAGCGGTCAACAGTTTTCAATGATGCCGGCAGGACATAATGATGTTCTTGAAATTTTATGTCCGTGTCGTATTCTCAATCAATATGGTTTTCGTCGTAAAGTCGTTATCTAGAATTAATGAGATGTACCAGTCATGTTTTGATTGTGTCTGTTCATATGCACATCGTGTGGATCTTGAAGTACATGGGTTGGTATGGCCCCTAACCCCGGATTAAGCGGAATTAGACAAGAGATAAGAAACGTAACACCTTTTATATTGGGAACGCTTCGCTCGTATCTTGCTGTCAGCATGCGACATGTATCGCCGAATTTGATAAACTTGTGAGTCGAGGCGAATTTTTTCTGCAATAATGTTTGGTGATGTTGATTAAAATCACCACAGAAAGCTAGCTATCGTCACAAAGACCTAGCTATCTGCACTAAAAAATAATCTCCGCTACTGAACCTGCATTTCATGGACCCCCGGATGTTAGTGTTATTCATTCTCACATAAGTACAGATAGAGGGTCTGAAATCGCTATATGGGATTCCAACAGGATCAACCTCATTATCTAGGGCTGCCTTAGCCATTCTATCAGTCTCTGTATTACCTTTGATGCCAACGTAACTAGGCAACCAACAGAACACAATATCAGACTGTTGATCAAATCTAAAGTCATATAATTGTAATTTTAATAAGTTACACTTTTAATCGTTTGAAGGCATGACAGTGAATCCGAGAATATGGCATATTTTTTTCTTTTTAGTGGACGCAATACCTTCGAAAGCCGACAATATAGCGTTTGCTTCTGTAGTGAATATCGAACTTTTACCTGGTAGTCGACAGGTTTCAGTTTTGGAACTAAAGATAAAAGCACATACTACTCTCTCACCATCTTTAGAACCATCTGTATAAATAGCCTGATGTGATCTGTATTTTTCTCTCAGTAGACCAAAGTCTTGTATTTAAACGAGCTGGCTCGTGTTTGCCTTTTTATATTTCGTTAGTGTGATATTTACTCCTGGTTTAGCCAACTACCATGGTGGAATTGGTAAGAGCTTGTTAGGTGAAATTTGACAAAGCTTAATACCAGCTGCTACAATGTTTCATGAGGTGGAATAATGGAGGGTTTCTTTAAATTTGAATTCACAAACTGAGGTTTGAAAACACAGTTATACGTAGAAATCGGGTGATTTGATCGCAATTTTGTGATATATTGCAGTGGCAGTTTAATTCTCCGGAAGTTCGACACAAAAGCTTTCTTTAGGGGATGTTCTGAACGCTTCAAGGCAAAGTCTTAGTCTTTGACGGAGAATAGGATCTAATTTTGCCAACTTTGACTTGCTTGCACCGTTGTAAACAATATAGCCATAATCAAGTTTGGAACGAACAAGTGATCCATGAAAATGGAGAAGTGTTTGCTGATCTCCTCCCCACTTATAGTTAGCAACTACCTTCAGTAAATCAAGAGCTTCGTGCAGTTAGCTTCTAAGCAATTTATATGCGATGAGAACGTTAATGGGTGGTCAAACAATATTTCTAAGAATTTGACCTGTTTTACTACTTTGATCTTAGTTCCATCTAATGTAAGTACTGTATCTTTGTGCTGGAAATACTTTCTGCAAAAGTGTATACAATTTGTCTTGGCTCTGGTGAATTTGAAGCCATTTTCTAGACACCATTTCTGAATTCTATTTAGCCAAATTTGTACTGTTCTCTCAATATTGTGTATAATTTTCCCACTGCACGAAATGTTGAATGGTCTACAAAGAGTAAACCATCAATTGATTTATTCACAACTGCCGCTAAGCCGTTGATCTTGATACTAAATAGAGTATTAGACAAAATACTGCCTTGTGGGACACGCTGACCCAGCCGAACTTGGAATATCGGGCCTTACAGACTAGTCTTTTGTGTTAAATGCGGGCATTTTCATCTGGCGACGATACAGCCCACCAACCCCCAGTGTACGAGCGAAACAGCTCACCAGTTACCAATATACGAGTTGTCAGAGCATTTCCATCATAGCTCTCTAGATTTGTATCTAATACCGCTTAATCCGGTGCTGAGGGCCGTGTGGTCATATCATCCAAGTTGCCACATGAAGAGGTACAATAAAAGCGTACCTGAGATACAACACATATCACGAATCGCTAGATTCTTGGTATATACTTTAGAATATGTTAACCGGAAGACTATACTGTGAAGTCATGTGGCTCTGTCAGTATGTCGGCACCTCCTCCCACTTCCCTTATATGTGTTGTAATGTTTAACTGTATATGGCGAGATTCTGCTGGTGGACGTTTCGTCCCCGAGGCCTGCCCCCTGTATAGACCTGTTGGTCTTTGATATATATTGGCATTTGTGGGAAGTTGATGCTGGGTCGACATCGGGCCTTACAGACTAGTATTTTGTGTTAAATGCTGTCATTTTCATCTGACGACGATACAGCTCATCAATCCTCAGTGTACGAGTTTTCACAGCGAAACAGCTCACTAACATTACCTTTTTTACCCCAACATGAATGATACTATTGAAAAAAATTATAACGATAAAATGACCTCTATTAAGAAAATTTTAGGAAGCTGGTTCAGAAGAAATCTGACCCCTATAGGCAAAATTACAGTTATTAAAACACATGTTCTTCCGCTTTTAGTACACCTATTTTCAGTCCTACCAAACCCAAATAAAACTTATATAGCAAACTTAGAAAAAAGCCTTTTCCAGTTCATATGGAACGGTAAGCAAGACAAAATAAAACGAAAAACAATCATTATGTCCAAAACAGAAGGCGGATTGGCTATGATAAATTTTCAAGCTTTTGCATCATATCTGAAGGTGAAGTGGGTAAAGAGAGTAGTGGAGGACGACGGTATTTTTGGGACATTGGTGAAAAACATATTGCGGCCTGCTGGTCATGATGTTTGGTGTCTAGATTCTGCAAGCATATATGCAGTTCAAAAACAAATAAAAAACCCGTTCTGGTGTGATACACTCGGATCATGGGCAGGATATGTGGAATATTACGAAGCAAAAGACAAGAACTACAACAATCTTCTGTTTGACCTTGTTCCGATATCAGAGTGGAATGATATACGCCGCTGGGTGGATGTGGGTGCATCCTATATTACTGATCTCTTAAATGAGGATGGTACACGTTTTTTAAAATTCAATGAATTCCAGACTAAATTTGGAATCAAACCGATTTATTTCATCCTCCATTGTGCAATAATTCACAATATATCGAATGAAAAACGTAGAAATACAAAAAAACGGTACTTTTATTAAAAATATTAGGAATCAACGAGAAGTATACAGACGAATAATGAATCAAACATGCTTAAAATTTATTTACAGTATACTTATTAAAAGGATTGAAATCAAACCGCAACGAAATCATGAGAAATGGGAAGATGAACTAAATTCAAAAGAATTGCCTTGGACTTCAATATACAGATGCATCTATAGTACCTCAATGGACACCACCCAACAATATTTTCAATACCAAATCATTCACAGAATACTTGTAACCAATTCTCTTTTAAAATTATGGGGTAAAACCGATACCGATATGTGTACCTTCTGTGACCAAAAGAAAGAAAGTATCCTGCATTTGTTTTACGAATGTATTTATTCGAAAGCAATTTGGAGAAATCTTCATACATGGTCGAATGAAATAGAAATTCAAATGGAGGCGCCGTCCGGATCCCAAGTAATCTTGGGTAATACAGGTTCTGTTTTTAACGATCACCTGCTGTTACTCGGTAAACAATATATATACAGATGTAGATATTACAATCTGAAGCCTGCTTTCGATGGTTTAATGGACACTGTGATCAGAATCAGAGATATTGAGAGGTATATCTATACAAAAAATAAGAATCTCTCTATCTTCGCTCAGAAGTGGGGTCCCCTGGCGTAACCACTAAGCAGTATTAACCTTTTGGTATCTTATGAATATTTTACTTAATATATCTTTTCCTTTTATTTTTATCAGTTCGGTGGAAATAGCGTACGGTGAAATGTCGTTTCTTCCAAAATTGTTTTTTTTTTGTAATTGTGGATGCAGCGGCACGTGTGTGTGTGTGTTTATCTGTGTGTGTGTTGTCCTGTTCGTGTCAGCATGAAAAATGTTTTAGTTAAACTTGTCTATGTATATAAGTTAAGTGTACTGCTTCAATCAACAAAGAGCTCACTTTACTGATTGAATTATATTGGAGCTCACCGTACTGATTTAATTATATTAGAGCTCACTGTACTGATTGATTTATATTAGAGCTCACTGTACTGATTGAATTATATTCAATCCCCATGGGGGTTTAATCCCACCGAGAACTAACTAGTTGTAATACTAAGTAATTTCTAGAATATGACTTTATTACACAACTAGCTTATTCAGTATTCATGTACTTTATACTTAGTGAGTCTAATAAAATATGACTATATTCCACAACTAGCTTATTCAGTATTCATGCACTGTATACTTAGTGAGTCTAATAAAATATGACTATATTCCACAACTAGCTTATTGAATATTCATGTACTGTATACTTAGTGAGTCTAATAAAATATGACTATATTCCACAACTAGCTTATTCAGTATTCATGTACTGTATACTTAATGAGTCTAATAAAATATGACTATATTCCACAACTAGCTTATTCAGTATTCATGTACTGTATACTTAGTGAGTCTAATAAAATATGACTATATTCCACAACTAGCTTATTCAGTATTCATGTACTGTATACTTAGTGAGTCTAATAAAATATGACTATATTCCACAACTAGCTTATTCAGTATTCATGTACTGTATACTTAGTGAGTCTAATAAAATATGACTATATTCCACAACTAGCTTATTCAGTATTCATGTACTGTATACTCAGTGAGTCTAATAAAATATGACTATATTCCACAACTAGCTTATTCAGTATTCATGTACTGTATACTTAGTGAGTCTAATAAAATATGACTATATTCAAAAAAAGAAAAAAAAAAAAAGAGAAACAGCTCACTAATTACTAATTGCCAATATTCGAGTTGTCAGTGCATTTCCATCATAGCTCTCTAGATTTGTATCTAATATCGCTTATGCAAATGCTAGGGGCCGTGTGGTCATATCATCCAAATTGACACATGAGCAGGTACAATAAAAGCGTACCTGAGATACAACACATATCACGAATCGTTAGATTCTTGGTATGTGCTTTAGAATAGATTAACCGGAAGACTATACTATGAAGTCATGTTGCTCTGTCAGTATGTCGGCACCTCTTCCCACTTCCCTTATATGTGTTGTAACTGTCTATCATTCAACAATTTGGATATGAAAATGGGTAAACGGCCCTTTAATCTTATAGTATGAAGATCTTTCAGAATTCCGTATTTTCATGTAGTATCATAGGCTTTTTCTAGGGCTGTATGGTTACGGTCAGGTTTTGGTACTGGTATAACAATGGCATTATACCATGATGGTGGAAAGTGTTTTGTTATCCAAAGTCTGTTGAATATGCGTAATAGAATTTCTAGAGAAGATTCGGGTAGATGTTTCAAAAGTTGATAATGCATATTATCAGGGCCTGCGGCAGAATCGTTAGCTTTCGTGAGAGAGGCATGGAGTTCCTCAATTGTAAACATAGCGTTATAGCCTTCACGGTTACTAGAGGAAACCTTTATTTCATCTTTCTTTTTTGAAGCTTTGAAAATTAGGTACATAATTTGAAATTTAGGTACATAATTATCTGTCGAAGAGTTTTTGGCAATTCTTTCGCCTAGCTTATTTTCAATCTCTACCTGATTTTCATCGTTGAGATGACGAACACTGGACTTGGGGCTTTTACCTTTTATTCTTTGGATCGTATTCCAAACTTTCGTTATGGGAGTATGTGTATTGATCTTAGAAATATAATTTTTCCAAGAATCACGTTTTCTTCCAAGAATCGCGTTATTTTGTATCATGGTTCTACGAGCATAGCTCCTGTAACTCTGGGATCTTTCAAATTTTCAAGATTTGGATGTCGGCGGAAACGCCGTTCAGCTATCTTCCTACATTTCCTTGTTTCTATGCAGTCATCATCAAACCAGGTTTTTTAATATGTGCAATTCATGAAGATGTGGGTATGGGTTTTTTCCTGCTCTTCTCGCAACTGCTGTATATTTTTGTCCTTATTGCCATAAAATTCTTGTTCTCTTTTCAGCTCACATTTTTTCGACCTCTGGTTTAAGGAAGTCTTGTCGGGTCGCTCATTATCACAATATTGATCCATGTACTCAGCGACCGCGTTTTTGTCTGAGGTGTATCTGGGTTGAGAATTGAGTTATCAACTTCCTCTTCGCCTTGTTTTTCATCCTCCATGAATATCTCATTGCTATTTTCATCACTACTGATCTCCTCGATCACATCATCACCGAGGGCAGCTCATTTCTAGCATCATCTTTGGTGAGCTCAGATATCACATTGTCATCTGGGGTGAAATCCGAGTTACCACCGGAATGCACAGGTGTAGAACTAATATCTTCATCTTCATCTCCTTTTTCATCTACTAAGGGTAGCTCATTTCTAGCATCATCTGTGGTGAGCTCAGTTTCCACATCAGCATCTGAATGCACAGGTGAATATTCACTACGACTGCCGCCATCATCTTGGCTGAGCATCTTTGCTGAGCATTTGACTGTCGTTGACAACGCTGTCGTTCTCCATCCCGGACAGAGAACCACGAGGTAGAAATGTTTTTGGATCTACAATCCTCACATACTCATTTCTTTAGACTGATCATGTAGCAAAATTACCGGACATTCATCCACCTTATTCCTCTTGAGGGGTGGACCAGGAATATCAATGGAATTATCAACATCTTCCTCATCGGAGAGAGCTGAAAATCTTGGCTGACCACAACTCGGGCATTTATCGCTAAATGGACAATCCCAATACATGTGATTTTCATCTCCGCAGGTGTAACAGGTCTTAACCTGACCTTCATACCAAACAGGAAGTCTGAATTCTTCAAACATAACTGTAGATGGAAGAGTGGTTTTGATGCCTGACATCCACACCTTCCTATTCCCAGTTTTGCCATCTGTGTTAAAAGTATAGTACTCGTCAGAAATGTCATGAACTTTGCCATATTTCTCAAAAATATGACAAGTGAAATATTGGATTACAACGGCTCAGAATGCAAGTTGCAATTAATATAGTCATTGTACATTTCCTGGCCTGAACCAGACTTTACCTACATGTACCTCCGCTCATTTGTTTCTATCAAGTTTGTGATCTCGCGTTTTTTCTTCCTCAACTCAATTCAATCAGCTATGTGTTAATTGCGAAAGTTCTGAGATGTAGGGTTATAATAGCACAGCATATGCTTCATACCAGCAAATCATGAAATTTTCTTCCTATTTATAATATATAAACGACTCTTCGAAAAACTACTGGAAGCAGTGAAACTAGTTAGAGAATAATTATCAGTTTGAGTTTGTCATGAATTTCTTCTAATATTATATTTACCACACACAAAGGCAGTTTTACTGTAATCGCTTAGTCTATATATATATATATATCAGTTATTTCTCTTTACAGGTATACAGAAGCGTTGATGTTTCTAGCGGCATTGAATATTTATCGAGTGATACTGTTTTGCTTTGTACGCTGTCGCAATCTTTGTAGAGAATGCATGATATTTTACAATTATATATCTGACAACCAGATCCACACGGCTCATAGATGTAATTTCGTATCTATAGGTCAGCTGTGAGAGCTTCCATTATGTAAAATGAATTGTATAATGTCTGTCTGCTGTTTACTCCCCATAATACATCTGTTCTACGGTACCCAATTACATGTTAGCTTCGAAACATCTAACCAAAATAATTTGTTAGGTAACATGCCTCCAACGGTATCAGCTTAATTTTTTTACGTACCACTTTATCTGTACTACTTTGATCACACCCCGTGCCGATATTGTAATCCGCTTAATTTGTGGCCCAATCACTGTGATTGTGTTTATCTAGATACACTTTAGCTTCTGTATGCTTGCGATCTCTTTGCAAAGGAGATAAGACGGTGTTTCCGCCGACATCCAAATTCTGAGAATTACTAGTTACTAGAGCTCACAGGCCCGCGAGACAAGAGTTTTGGGGGGTGTGGGCGGTGGTATTACGGTGAAGTGTCGAAATATGGGGTCTCTATATATAACCTCATGCTTTATATAAATCCACATCAAGGCGTGAAACGGACTTTGGGTGAATCGAGAAATAAACAGTTTACCACCAAACAAAATACATCAGAATATTCTACAAGTATCACTTTATATATTCCCGTCGTCAAATTAGTAAATTTGTGCAATTTTTTACCTTTGCCGGGCGATTCAAAATCCAACCGAAATGTCCATCCATCTAGGAACAGTTAGATTATGGCGGGCTTCGTTCTCAATTCTGATTGGTCAGTCTCAACAGCTGATCAGTGCGTGACCTCTCTTGCCGGAGGCGTGTCGAGACTGACCAATCAGAATTGAGAACGAAGCGCGCCATAATCTAACTGTTCCTAGATGGATGGACAGTTAGGTTGGATTTTGAATCGCCCGGCAAAGGTAAAAAATTGCATAAATTTACTAAATTGACGACGGGAATACATAAAGTGATACTTGTAGAATGTTCTGATGTATTTTGTATGGTGGTAAACTGTTTATTTCTCGAATGACCCAAGTCCGTTTCACGCCTTGATGTGGATTTATATAAAGCATGGGGTTATATATAGAGACCCCATATTTCGACACTTCATCGTAATACCACCGCCCACACTCCCCAAAACTCTTGTCTCGCGGGCCTGTGCTAGAGCTAAAGCTCGTAGAACCATGAAACAGAACAAACGTAATTCTTGGAAAAATTGGGAAAATTTGTAAGATCAATACAATCAGCTTAGCGGTAGTTTTGAATAAATTAATTGATGGCTCAATCTTTGTGGACGATTTCAACTTTTCGTGCAGTGGAAAAAGTATAAACAATATTGAGAGAACATTACAACTTTGTCTAAATAGAATTCAGAAATGGAGTCTGAAAATGGTTTCGAATTCTCCAGAGCTAAGTCAAATTGTATACACTTTTGCAGAAAGTATTTTCAGCACAAAGATCTAGTACTTACATTTGACGGAACTGAGATCAAAGTAGTAAAAGACG
Organism: Hanleya hanleyi; assembly: GCA_036873755.1. Lineage (NCBI taxonomy): Eukaryota > Metazoa > Mollusca > Polyplacophora > Lepidopleurida > Hanleyidae > Hanleya > Hanleya hanleyi. The sequence goes on from JAVTVY010027672.1 coordinate 42,031, forward strand.
TCAAATTCTTTCACCACCGATTAACGTTCTCATCGCATATAAATTGCTTGAAAGCTAAGTGCACGAAAGCTCCTGATTTGTTGAAGGTAGATGGCAACTTTAAGTGGGGAGGAGATCAGCAAACACTTCTCCATTTATATCGATCGCTTGTTCGTTCTGAACTTGATTACAGCTCTATTGTTCACAATGGTTCAAACAAGTCAAACTTGGCAAACCTGGATCCTATTCTCCACCAAGGACTAAGACGTTGTCTTGAAGCGTTCAGAACATCCCCTAAAGAAAGCTTATATGTCGAAGCAGATGAATTTCCTTTAGAACTTCGAAGAGTTAAACTATCACTGCAATATATCACAAAATTGCGATCAAAACACTCAAATCGTGCATATAAATGTGATTTCAAACCTCAGTTCGTGGATTTCTATTTAAAGAAACCCTCCATTCCACTTCTTGGAATTCGTATGAAACCACACATTGTAGCAGCTGGTATTAAGCTTAGTCAAATTTTACCTAACAAGCTCTTACCAATTCCATCATGGCGGTTAGGTCAACCAGAAGTAGATATTAAACTAACGAAATATCAACAGGAAAACACGAGCCAGCTCGAGAATACACAAGAATTTGGACTGCTGAGAGAAAAATACAGATCGCACCAGGCTATTTATACAGATGGTTCTAAAGATGGCGAGAGAGTAGCATGTGCTACTATCTTTAGTTCCAAAACTGAAACCTGTCGACTACCAGGTACAAGTTCTATATTCACTGCAGAGGCAAAAGCAATATTGTCGGATTTGGAAGGTATTCGGTCCACTAAAAGGAAAAAAATATGTCATATTCTCAGATTCACTGTCATGCCTTCAAGCGATTAAAACTTCAACTCATTCCACCATCTTAAATATTCTACAATTATATGGCTGTAGATTTGATCAACAGATTGATATTGCGTTTTGTTGGTTGCCTAATGTAATACTGAAGCTGGTAGAATGGCTAAGGCAGACTTAGATAATGAGGTTGATCCTGTTGGAATCCGATATAGCGATTTCAGACCCTGTATCTGTACTTATGCGAGAAAGCTGTTTCAATCTTTATGGGATGCTGTGAATAATAACAAACTTCAGAAGTTCAAAAAAACTGTAGGCTATACTCACCTGAACAGCCAGAAACGTTTCGATCAAGCCAAGATCAGGCGATGTAGAATCGGCCATATACGATTAACTCACGAACATTTACTAAAAAAGGCCAGTCCCAAGGTGTATTCCAGGACACGAAGATCTCACAGTGAAACATATCCTTATCGACTGTATCGATTTTAAAATTTTAAGAGACTATTTTTATCGAGCGACTACTTTGGAAGATCTTTTCGGTCGGGTGAGGGAGGACTGTGTCTTCAGTTATTTAAGAGAAATCGGTTTGTTGCATAAGTTTTAATGTGCGTATGTTTTAATGTGTTGGGTTACTAAGTTGAATACTTGAATACTTATAATTTTGTTTGATCGTCGCTATATAGCTGACATATTGCTGAACGCGACGTTGAACCTTAATTCTCTCTCTCTCCTGATCAATCAGTAATTGGGTGATTAACGGGTATCTGGGTGGTCCATTGACAATATGACTGACGAACAATGAGGGCATCGATATGTGATTGGGCTATTGATTGACAATGGGTTCATCAATCAGTGATTGGATAATAAAAGATGATGAACTGATGACAGAATTACAGATCGATGAAGGCATGATTGACTGTCAGATGGTAGACTGATGATAATATATCTGACTGATGAAAAAATTTACTTATGATAGGATACTTGTCTTATGTTAGGTTCATCCCATCAGTCAGTCATGCTTTCTCAAATGGACAATTGAGTGATACTGGAGTGCTTGCTTGAATGTAGGATAATTGACTGGTGGCTCATAATAGGATCATCAATTGATGATGAAAGATTGACTGATAATATAATGATTGATACTTCGGTGATTTACTCTTTCAGAATAAGACGAGCGATAGACAATAGGTATTTACTACTTCTGATTGACTGAACCTACAATCTTGGACTAATGATAAGATGGATGACTGACGATAGGAGGACTGATTCAAAGATGGAATAATTCACCGATGAGATTCTCATGGATCAATGGAATCCACTGATGATTGCACTGATCCATTGATCATTGGCCGATAATTGATTTAGTAACTGACAAGTGATTGATTCCAAACGCCTATGATAATTTGACTGACAATAGTATGATCATCTGTTATCTGATACTAGTTGACTGGATTAATTGACTGATGAATAGGACCAATGATAATGAACCAAGGATAGATTGAGGATTCACTGATAATAGTTAGATGAAAGGCGCCAGGTCCTTGGATGGCAAAATGACACCTGTTATAGCCACCCGTATTAATAAAAACTAGGGTAGGGTTTCACAGTTGCCAAACTGCTCAGTGAAACATATTTTTCGACTGTATAGATTTTAGGAGATTCGCTTAATTGAGCCGCTACTTTAGAAGTCGGGTAAAAGAAGACTGTGTCTTAAGGCTATTTGAAAGAAATCGGTTTGTTGCATAAGTTTTAATGTATGTACATGTTTTTTGGTGTGTTGTGTTGATTGCTGGGTTGTTGACTTGTTTTTGTTAGAATACTTGGAATTTTGTTTGGTCGTGGCTATATAGCTGACATATTGCTGAACGCGACGTTGAAACCTATTCTCTTTCTCTCTCTCTGAGATAAGACAATCTTCCAATTCTCCGAAGATAACCATCCTCAGAAGGCAACCATGTTTGTCATGATTCACTCAGTCACTAGACATATAAGGCCTTATAACGAGCTAAGTAACTCGTTATTACTATGTATCTGATTTAACTCATTACGACAGGTATCGGCTTTGGAAGCATGGTACAGTCGTCTAAACAGCGATGACGACAGGTATCTGATAGGTATCTCATTACGACAGGTATCTGCAGTGGAAGTATGGTACAGTCATCTAAACCCCGACGAATGCTCATGTCCACGAGGATCCTTGGATGGCAGCCAATATTGATCCTTTCCTGCTAGTTGTGTCCCTTTGACTACATTTGATCGTAGGCTGGAACCAACTGCCACATATGATACAAACAGCAAAGGAGATCCAATTAGAGCAAATGTATTTTTGAAAAGTGAACTCTGTGTTGAATCTTCAATGTACTTGTGATGTGCAGATTACTGTGCGATCATTAGACATGAATCCACCGAATATATACGTTCCGTATTACTGTCATATCCAGGGGCGCGGAGCTGGGGGGTTTCGCGGGGCTTCAGTCCCTCCCCTCAGTTTTTGACACAACAATGTTATAAGTCTTATTTAAGATGGCACCAATCCATCATTTAACAAGGTCGATATAGATTTCACCCGCTGGATAATATCGAAAGAGCTGCCAGTTTTTTTTTGGAACACACGTTTGTTTCCCTATCTATTTTTTGGTGTTAATGCCAGCCTCCATCTCCCTATAGCTATACACACACGCACTCCCCTTTAGGAAATCAGTGTACCAGCTCTTCTCCATTCTCCATCTCCGTGAATGTAATTCTGTGTATAGCAACATAGTTAATAGAGAAGTTATAGTACCCTCAGAGCAAAGAGGAATAGGGTATATCCCTAGCTCCATTTTTAAATATATATATTTCTGTTTTTGACACAACAATGTTATAAGTCTTATTTAAGATGGCACCAATCCATCATTTAACAAGGTCGATATAGATTTCACCCGCTGGATAATATCGAAAGAGCTGCCAGTTTTTTTTTGGAACACACGTTTGTTTCCCTATCTATTTTTTGGTGTTAATGCCAGCCTCCATCTCCCTATAGCTATACACACACGCACTCCCCTTTAGGAAATCAGTGTACCAGCTCTTCTCCATTCTCCATCTCCGTGAATGTAATTCTGTGTGTATAGCAACATAGTTAATAGAGAAGTTATAGTACCCTCAGAGCAAAGAGGAATAGGGTATATCCCTAGCTCCATTTTTAAATATATATATTTCTGGTATAATGTATCCTGCTCAACTGCTCAGCTCTTTACCATTCAGGGCAACATATAGAATCAGGGTACAGAACTCAGAGTTGAAAGGAAATGGAAATGAGTGGCTATGGATAACCTGGTGATGTTAAAGCCTTGACATAATAGGATCTATTGATTAATAGATCATTAGGTTGTATAGATTTTGATTTGAATGAGTTATCTTCCAGGAGAAAATCGCTCTTTTTGCAGCATCTGTCGCAAGATTTTTACGAATTGTTGATCGTTCCATCAGGTTGGATGATTGCAGAATGCTTGACTGTGTAAATAAGGATAATTACATGTTTCTCATCGGGTGAAAACAAAAAAATGAAAGATATACCCGAAAGCCACAATACCGGGTTCCATCCAATTATCAAGTATGGACACCTTCCCTGTAATAATGGGAAACATTGGCCAACTGAAATAGAACGCTGGTTGCTAGGGAAAGTTGCTATGGGATATGATGATGAATGTGAAAACCAAGATCACCATACCAGAAAATCTACACCTGATACCGCATTTACTTGTAAATAGCTCAATGTGTGCCAAGTTACAGTGATTGGTTTGCATTTTTCAGTGGAGGCTGGCTTTCTGTAAACATGTCATTCAATATGGTCACAAAACAATAACACCAACCAAACAAACAGAAACCCGAACATCATTTTCATGGCTACTCATCATAATTGAACACTAAGCTATGAAATTCCAACGCAATAGATTCACAAGATTTTTTTCTCTCTTCGTTATCTCCGTAACAGAAATTGTGTTCGGCTCCGTAACCCCATTAAGATATAATGTTTTCATTTCATCAATCCAGCGAAGAAACGGAACGCGCATAATTAGACGGAAAAAAGGTAAACGAAAATACAAATAATAGTCGGATTCCAGCCATACCTGCTTGTAAACATATATATATTAACTGACGTAAGAAAAATATGTGCAAAATGCCCTTCTACTCATCGGCATAATATGAAATCGTTATTATCCATCTGTCTTCATAAACTTTAGATGGACTCTAGCTTTTCTGGTAGACGGACATTGGCGATGAAGCGAAGAATAACTTTGTCGGAAAGATTTAACTTTGGCATTATCAAAAGAGCGAGCCTGATAATCTGTCAGCTCGTGAATTATTAGTGAGTTTAAACATACAACCGTCAGATTCGAAATACTAAAGATATCCGCCATTCATACAAACACATTCGTCCTGAAATACATGGAGGCATAGTGTTTTAAATGATGCCTTACGCTATCATGGTTTTGATATCGTGAACGGACCTCGTATCGATAACGTATTCTTTTATCCAAATAATTGTCCATGTTTTAGAATAACATCTCTTCCAATCACCTTTGTTTGTGGTTGTCCATTGAACACCATCCAGATATTGTATTACATGGTGTTCAACACGCCTCTCATCGATTTACAGTTATTTCTTAGGGCAGTGACGAGATGTACAAGATTTGCCAATACTTAACATTTGTTATTTCACCCAGCAGGGTTATAGATTTTCCAGTTTCCAATTGCTGAGTTCTCATTCAAGGTCGTTCATTTTCGCTATGGAATTAATTTTCAATATTTCCTGGAAATCTATATAGAGCTCAAATGTATAGCCAATACGGTAAGTTCATGACACAAGGATAGTAAACAATTTGTACATCCTTTTTGTCTCCGTACCACTCAGGAAGCCAATCTGCATTGCATTTATATTTTCAATATTGATTTTTATACCGGTAAATTCGTAAACTTATCTCAGATAATTTGGTGATTTTCTTAGAGATTTTTCTGAACGGCCAAGGATTATATGCTTATTGACGCATGTAGTATTCGGTATTATTTATCCGAATTCCACCGATGTCTTCACGGTCCCTTATATATATTTCTATTCCTCTTCACAAATAATAATAAATAAGGTGACATCGGCTTGCCTTGTCCACAAACTCTGGTTATAATGAATAATGGAGGAAGGCGGCCGTTCTGTTTTCTAAACATTTTTTATAAAAGAGTTTGAGCCATTTTTGAATGAATTGTCAGAAACATTGATATGTTTAATTGCCCCCCCGTTTATGAAACCATTGAAAAGCTTTCTGAAATGTATCGATCGAAGTCCAGAGATCTCGGTAGATTTTGTTTCGAGCAGAATAATGAATAAGTTGGTTCATTGCATCTTTCAATCTGTGGGCTATAGACGACGATATTAATGCATATCCTACATTGAAGAGATAAATTACGTCATCGTTTATTTGGCTTGGGCAGGCATGTAACCCTGTCACTATGTTCCTGACAATACAAACAAGCGTCTAGTCTTTCATTCAATATTCCGTCGTCGTCCATTAAATAATTTTCGCGTCCATAATCCAAAGATCTAATTCATATAACAGCAATAGCACAAGTTAAAAAAAGTGATAGTATGAAAAAACATGGGCTAGTTTCATACAAGAGAGAAGCGGTACATAGTTTTCGATGATGCCGACAAGACATCATAATTCCCCTTTCTAAACATCCGTTGGTTCAATGCTGAGCTACTTTTTTAATAACATTTTATAAATGTCTACAAGATAACCGACTAGACCTGGACTTTTGCCGTTTTGGACTTTTATGTAGGATAAATGCATATCCTACATTGAAGAGATAAATTACGTCATCGTTTATTTGGCTTGGGCAGGCATGTAACCCTGTCACTATGTTCCTGACAATACAAACAAGCGTCTAGTCTTTCATTCAATATTCCGTCGTCGTCCATTAAATAATTTTCGCGTCCATAATCCAAAGATCTAATTCATATAACAGCAATAGCACAAGTTAAAAAAAGTGATAGTATGAAAAAACATGGGCTAGTTTCATACAAGAGAGAAGCGGTACATAGTTTTCGATGATGCCGACAAGACATCATAATTCCCCTTTCTAAACATCCGTTGGTTCAATGCTGAGCTACTTTTTTAATACCATTTTATAAATGTCTACAAGATAACCGACTAGACCTGGACTTTTGCCGTTTTGGACTTTTTCGAACCTTTTTTAACGTTCTCAGTACATAGCATACCCTTCTCATCCGGGTTTCCCCGTAATGTGTGCTAACAAAGTCAACCTCCCCACAGCGCACGCTCCATTTCGCAGGCTCCATTACCATCCCTGCCACCAATAGCGGGAGTTGACCTTTACTACGTTGCTATGACGTATAGGGGAAACCAACCAACGCACTGTTCAGTTTGAATCCGGCCGAACAACTCCTTTAGTGTTGCACATGAGCGAACTACTTTTCATATGCTCTGTCCAGATAAACAGAGAAAATTATCTCCAGATATTTCTTTTTAACGCTAGGTCAACAGAGGTATTATGCAGACTTGAAAAGTAATCGAAAAGTTCGGTAAACATCTATTTTACTATATATGATGTCACTTCCGGCGATGTGCGCGAAGGCCCCGAATCCGGTCCAAAAATCTGACTGGTGGCTGGGGTGTTATTAGACCCCCAGCGAGGTGGTTGTAACAAAGTATGCAGTGAGGCGCGACCCGCTGTGAGCTACTCCCATAAATTGCCGGGGAGTTGAATGTCGTTTCTCTATAATAGTTTCTTTGCTTTTATAATATACAGATATTATCCCGGATGTTGTTCCGAAGGTTATAATAAGCTTATTTGTAAAGTTGCGTTTCTCCATTCCAAGAAACACTCCAATGCGCATTTCTTTGTGTTATAATTCCTTGTTTATTTCCCCTCTAAGTCCTTTCTTGCCTCATTTATTTCGTGTGACTTTTCAAAATAACTTTTTATCTTGACTGCTGAAATTGCTATTTTTTCCTTCAAATCGTTTTAAAATATTGATGAATGGAATATTTATTTTATTTTCTTCGACGAATTAAGTCGTCATGTCGACTTCTGGTCAGGGCAATCGAAGTGGTATAAAGAAACAAAGGGCGGATGGAAATTGTCCGGCTTGTTTCTTTTGTATAAACATTGCTGTCTATGCTTTATGACTAGAATCCATACCTGTAATTACTCAATCTTCTTCATAATTATCCATATGGGTGGTATAGAATTGAATGCATGGAGAAAGTAATGCTGACAACTTTCATTCACTGTTATGCAAGCTGCTGATTCTCAGAGTCACATTTATCTAAACAGTTGTGCACCTCACGTACGCAATAATGGCGTCTCGATGCGTTTATACGCGAAGCATGACTGTGTCGATCGGAGACAATTTTGTTTGACTAAGCATCCTTAGACTCGATTAAATCATTACTTCAGTAAATAGAAGGAATACATCTTTCGCATTTTAACCAATTATCGCTTCCACCTGCCGATCAATTCAACCAGTAACAGAAAGAAAAGACAAAATTACATTTCCCAATAAGAAGATTGCGTTGAATCATGCTGTTTATGTGTTTTCGGTTAATTAAGCCGCACGAACAAGATCCCACAAATATTTATAGACAAGATAATCCGGTTTACATTCGAAAAGTCACCGTCTACTACCCCGTAGGGAATTCCACTTGGCGTCGACAGCGGCCAGTCTTATTTGTACTGCTCTAATTCCACAAATACAGTAATGCTTCTTGAATGTTTGAAGGTTTTAATGTGAATCTGATGCTGTTTTGATTAATCCAGCATTTTAAATTTGAACAACGACTGTCCCTTGTAAAAACTGTAGGCAATATTATAAATGATAGATGCCATACCACAATCTAGTCGGATCATCTGGGCTTTCCGACAGTTTACAACGAATATTATGAATTAAGAAACACTCCACTCAAAGTTTCTCAAATTTGGCGATACATATGGCATGCTGATAGCAAAATACGAGCGTAGCGTGCAAGATCTATGGCGTTACGTTTCGTAACTTGTGTCTACTTCCGCTTAACCCGGGGCTAGGGGCCGTATGAACCCGTGTACTTCAAGATCCTCATGGTACTCATATGAACAGGCACAATCAAAACGTGACTGAGATACATCATTCTTTAGATGACGACTTTACAACGAATATTATGAATTAAGAAACACTCCACTCAAAGTTTCTCAAATTTGGCGATACATATGGCATGCTGATAGCAAAATACGAGCGTAGCGTGCAAGATCTATGGCGTTACGTTTCGTAACTTGTGTCTACTTCCGCTTAACCCGGGGCTAGGGGCCGTATGAACCCGTGTACTTCAAGATCCTCATGGTACTCATATGAACAGGCACAATCAAAACGTGACTGAGATACATCATTCTTTAGATGACGACTTTACAACGAATATTATGGATTAAGAATACTGATCAGCGATACGGATTTGATATTTTTGGAACATCAGGATGTCTTGCCGGCATCATTGAAAACTGTTGACCGCTTCTCTCTTGCAGAAAACAAGCCTATGTTTATGTATACTATGATTGTCTTTTTGAATTTGGTGCTAATACTGTTATATGGAATATGGAATAGGTCTTTGGATTATGGACGCGGATATTCTCTAATGGACGACGGTTGAATTATGAATGACGGACCAGACGCTTGCAATTATATTGTATCCTTCATGCCCCCCTTTCTTTCACCATATAGCAATATGAGTTCTTGATATAAAGCGGGGTTTTTTCAAGTGTCTGCAAAAGTCGTTTAGTGATTTGACTGCATTTACTTCAACAGTCATCGTCATAATCGTTAGACATTTCCTTGAAATAACACATATGTGACACCTATTGCTCGGGGTGCTGGGTTTGTCTATTATACATATACGGTGACTTGTAGAAGATGTTCTGCGTATTCCCTGTATTCCATATTTTTTTTTCTACATAACGAATTACAATCTGCCTGAGTATCCTAGATCTCCGCTGATATTTTTCATTTATTTTCTCCATGACCGTATTATGTGTAACTATATAACATTACCAATATCTATGGCGAAATTATCACCATAATGGACTAGCTTATCTCGTTAATAATTGAATCAGTCAAAGTGAACTATATGCAAATGGATCAACTAGTGGAATAATATCGTTGATCAGGCGTGGATGTGCAAAAGATATGTTACTCTGCACTCTACATATACGAAAAACGGGACAATTGTAGAACACCTTATAGCTTAGAACTTTTAAATAAGCGTTCCACATGCTGACGTAATAAAATGTCTCGCTTTCAAACAAGTATGCATGAAGTTTATTGATTACACCAGCAACCATATCCAACAAAGCGTAAAAATCCATCAAATCGGCGAGTAAGTGACCTCAAGACTACATTTAATAATCAGGGTCTGTGTAATAAATATGTCCAGTACGGTATAATAATTCCCCTCGGAGATCTACACTTGACATAGTCAACCAGATGCCACACGTATAATGTATTGCCAGAGAAATCTGATAGGACATCTATCGAATTATTACTCGGAAAACTAAGATATATTTATGTCTTTAATATAATATACATGTATAGTATATCTTTAATGTAATATATAAAATGAGGAATTCATTTGGACTGGCTAAGCGATTTGTGAAACTATGCGCGAATCCTACCTTGAATGACAGGCTGGAGGCAAAAATCGAAGACAGCAAATGAAATGATGATCAGAGATCGAACTGTCTCCACGTTCCATGCCTTGATCATATCAAAAGAAAAAAGATGACTAGCTCTGTAGAAGAGCTGACTAATGATATACAGAATAAGACTTTATCCTTACAATAGCCTACAATAATATTCATATTGGGAGCTTTATTTCGTAGACTGAGATAGACCGATCGATACGGAGGAAACAAGAAGTCATGGTCAATATTCTTTACCTTATCAAAGAAGTAATGCTGCGAAAATTCAATTTTTCTATTTGTGGAATCTGCGTTGCCAGAGAATATTCTAAAGTACGCCGTATTTGTTGAAGCAGGCTATGTATTATTGTTCATAGTTTCACAGCACAGTCTTGTTTGCAAGCATATATATTGTAAGCATATAAACATAATAATATAAGTATTAATGTGACATGCAGCGACCTATACAAAAGCATTTATATTGGCAAGTGCAAGTACTGTGCAGTACGTTACTACAACATGACACTCTTCTGAACAGCCCGATGTACAGAACAGTAACTGAGTCGTAAGAGCCTAATTCTGTAGGGTACTGAGTCGAGTAGTATTTTCCGTTGGTGAATAGTTTCATAAAGTCAGCAAAATTTCAGTTCCTTGTTGTAACTGATTGGTACTGTTAGATTTTCAGTAATGCGAGGTCATGACCTGATCAGAAATTTCCAGTCACCGTTCAGTGTTGTTAAAACACATATCTTGCAGCACTGTCTGGTATACGAAAAGTACTGGTCAAGTTGCACCCAGTTCGGTTCAGTCACATTTCGTGCAGCACCATATGGTATTTAACATGCCTGGTCATTTACTATCCAGTGGACCTATTGTAATTTTCCTACAAAGTAGGCTACCATTTGCAAATTGTCCGGTAATGAGTGAGTCAGTGAGTGAGTCAGTCAGTCAGTCCATCCGAATCTTTTCGTCGGCAAAATAAGGAGAACCATTGACATTAGAATCTTGATTTTTGGCATGAACGTGCATTAGGGCATTGTTACGAGCAAGTTCTGAGCTGACCGAATTCTGATGAAAATTCGATTTATAATTACTTTTTTTTATTATTTATTGATGGCTCAGCGAGTGCACCGTCATGCCCATCGGGAACCTTTGGCTGTATATTTCACTGTGACTTTTGAAGGTTCGCTGATACGGCATATCACGACACACCGGTTCTCGTAAAATCCCCGAAGTTAAGCGACTTTGAGCCCGGTCAAGACTTGGATGGGTGACCTCGTGCTGTACTGCTGGGCTGATAACTGTCCAGGCTAATAGGAACTGAGGGCGATAATAGTTGCCCATACGCTAATGCCACGCACCAGTGATGTGATATCATGGGAAAGTTAGATAGTATCCACTTGTCAATAGTCAGACACTGCTATATAAATGAGTCATCTTCACGGTAGCACATAGGGCCCCCCAAGTCATCTCTCGGAATCATATCAAACCTTACTTCGTAGGTCCTGTGATGTTAGTCACACTGCCATGTCTTTCAGTTTCTCTCCGTAAAATTCTTCACATTTACAATTTGACAGTCGCGGCCATTTACTAGATGCCATGCAAAGGGTATCGCTATAGCAAAATTTCAGAAAATTGAGAAGGCCATTGATAGCACCTATTTTAGAGAATAAACTCATTCTTGATAAGCATGTAGAGATACAATTGTTTCTTGGGTATTATTTAGTCAATTTGCAATTGGAAAATAACGTGTTTTTCTCTTCAGGCGGTACCAGCAGTATATACAGCATAAATAGCGTACCTGTAGCAAATATGAGCTATTCTTGCTATTTTGATCCAGCTATATGGCCAGATTTATTAATTTTCTGTAATTCTCATATGATGTGCGGTGTGGTACTACAGTTAGTTCAGCTGTAATCATACTACGATGAGTTCAGCTGTAATCATACGTAGGGGAGATTGGGGTACAGTGGGCCATGGGGCACAGTGGGACAAGCCGTCTAGCTCCTTTGTTAAGTACAGGAAGCACATTACAATATCATCAACAGAAAGCCACCACCCCCATACAACACCTATATTGATTACATATAAAAACTATCATTGGTAAAAAATTAGGAGCAAAAAACTGTTTTGGAGCAGTCCAAGTAAATTCTCAGGACTAAGGATGATATTTTGTTATACCAAGTTATCAGCAGTACTTCATTGCTGTTTTGTTACTACTGAGAAAGGATGGACAAAGGTACAATTTAAATTAAAAATAGTTATTATCTCGGATGTATGTATTAGTTTTTTTCATAAAATGGAAAATATCATGCACCTGGGGCGGACTGGGACACATTTGCTGGGGCACACTGGGACAATAGTAATCAAATGGTGAAATTTACTTTGACCCTAAAATGGTATCAAAATGCATTATTTTGTTTCCTAGATTATATTAATTGCTAACCCTATCAGATTTGATGAGTTTTACTAACACTTTCAAAGTCAATTGCTTTCCTTGGAATGAAAATCATACAAAATATTTTTTCCTCAAATTTGGCCCCTGGGAAATATTTTACGTGAAGCAGGGATCTAAATTAGCAACTAACTTAACCATCGCTGTTGAATCTTCCAAACTCATATGAAACATATTAGTATATAGTTGATTTTACATGTATTTTAATTATTGTCCCATCGCACCCCAGTGGGTGTCCCAGTGTACCCCATAGTGGGGCAAACTGGGACACATTTTTTTACGTTTTTAAAAATGAATTCTGGAGAAAAGTATAAGATATATTTCAGAGTTTTTTGCATGACTCATGTCGGGGTACCGACATTATCCCCCAGAGACATTTTCCCCCGCGACATTTTCCCCACCGACATTTTCCCCCACGACATTTTCCCCACCCTAATATTATGTGCTGTAATAATTACGATCTGCCAACAATCGCAGTCGCGGTCATTTCCTCACTTTGATTTTTTTTTACGTTTTTACGTAGGAGAGTTCTAGGAATTCAAGGGAGATTACTTTTTAGTTAAACATCGGCAGATGTATGCAAACGTAGGCATAATAAATAAGAATAGATTATCAATATCAAACACATCTTTAACGAAATGAACAAGATTGAATTTTCAGGTGTATTTTTTATTAGATATAGTAGTGTGTACTCTCTAAAAAAAGTTGAGTGAACTGTTCCACTCAAGTTTGAGTGAAATGTACCTGTTCACTCATACTTGAGTTACTTTTCACTCAACTTGTGTTACTTTTCACTCAACTTGAGTTAAAACCACTCAAGTTCACTCAACTTGAGTGGGATGAATTTCCACTCTTATACTTGAGTGGATGTCACTCAAGTTGAAATTTAACTCAAGTTGAGTGAAAATCTCACTCAAGACTTGAGTGGGATGAATTTCCACTCTTACTTGAGTGAAATTTCACTCAACTTTTTTTAGAGAGTATATTAGCAGTAAGATGAAGACAATTGGGCGAGTGAAACAATGGTAGGCTAGATGACTTACCATAGGATTACGGATTAATCACTAAGTCAGCTTCACTAAGAGTATAATATAAACAATGCTTCAAAGAAGTTTGAAGTTATTTACGGATTACTTTATTTACGGACTTCGTTATAATCAAGAAGATTATATGCCAATGAATGGAAAGTGATCAAAAATTCCCGCTGCATGAAAGTGGTAAAAATTTTATATTACATTATTGATCACTTCATCATCACTGCCGATATATTCCGATAGATTACTAGACATTCGAATTTGAATTGAAAATATTTAATTCATAAAGATTTGATACAAAACTGAACATTAAAATAAAACATATTTCATTCATAACGATTTAGTCAAAACTGAACTTTCAAAAAATACGTTATCACAGAAAAAAATTATGAGGAAAATTGACGATATTGCGGTCGGTAGGGCTACATAACACCGTGCCAAGAAGTAAATAACAGCCAGAAAACAGAACATAAGAGCGTGATATTGATAATCTATTCTTATTTATTTTGCATACATCTTCCGATGTTTAACTAAAAAGTAATCTCCCTTGAATTCCTAGAACTCTCCTACGTGCGAACGTAAAAAAAAAATTCAAGGCGAGGAAATGACCGCGACTGCGATTGTTGGCAGATCGTAGCACGTAGTATTAGGGTGGGGATAATGTCGCTGGGGGAAAATGTCGCCTGGGGATAATGTCGTGGGGGAAAATGTCGGTGGGGAAAATGTCGCGGGGGAAAATGTCGCTGGGGGATAATGTCATGGACTCGACTATGTCATACTAAATGTAAGTTATAACGAGAGTATAGAAGGCTACACTACATGACAATAATAACAGAGATTTTTGCAAAAAGGTGAAAATTGTCCCAGTGTACCCCAATCTCCCCTATACTACAGTCAGTTCAGCTGCAATCATACTACGAGGAGTTCAGCTGTAATCATACGTATACTACAGTCAGTTCAGCTATAATCATACTACGATGAGTTCAGCTGTAATCATGCGTATACTACAGTGAGCTCAATTGTAATCATTCGCAAACTACAGTGAATACAACTGCAGTCAGACGTATATTACAGTTAGCCCTGCTGTAATCCTACGTATATTACAGTGAGTACTGCTGTAGTCATGCGTATATTACAGTGAGTTAAGCTGTAATCATAAGTATAACACTGTTACTTCAGCTGTAATACTATATACCCAAATTTACTGTGTGTATTTATTGTAGCTATAATGTTGTACATATACACTGAATATCAACCTCATATGTTGAGATTGTATTTTATTGACGCCGAAATGGAGAGATTTCACTAAACTGCGAATGTAAATTAGCAGACCTCGAATGCTTAGGATAAATATCGAAAATGGACAAATTTGCTGACGCAATTTTATTCATCTTGTATTTTTTTCTTACAAAAGAACTACTGGAGGTGAGTAATTTCCACTTGAAAGTGAGAATAGTAGCATCCTTTGCCAATTTTCGCTCATGGCTTGGCGCTGGATCTACGGAAGCCCCCAGGGGGCATGGGAGAGAGAATAATGGTATTGCTATGTCGTGCGCACGAGTTAGACGCTATCTCGTGGGCACGAGTTAGTCGCTATGTCGTGCGCACGACTTGACTTCTATCTCGTGCGCACGACATAGAAACGAGGCTCCATGCTAAAGGTGAAATGCAAAGGTTTTTGAATTCTTCGTTCTACATTTAATATAGGCTGAATAATGATAGAAACACCAGTTTATCTACTTGACTATGAATAATTTGAATTATCTAGTCCGCTAGAATCTTTTTAAAAGTTGGTACCCCTAGACAAGCATTCACCAAGCCTCGATCCGTTTTCCGCTTTTTATAAACAGCTCCAAATCTAATCTCACCCACAGGCAACAAAAATGTAATGAGCTGTTACATTATTATGCGCGCGGTGTATTACGCGAAACATGTGGCAACATTTAGATTCTATCTATGCAGTTTTGTCAACCATGCCATTATGTCATAAATAACATCAGTACGGCACAATATCAAGACAAACGCAAACGAACTCTTTTTGGTTAGAGCAGTTTTACAAAATCTACAGAGCTGTGACGTGGCTTAGCAACACAATGGCGGACATTTCATTGAAAAAAAATTAGGAGGATGGGCGGGGTAGGTATCTATAACTACGACATGAAAAAGAACCGGTACGTGCTTTCATTCATGCATTATCGATCACGCGGTGATGACCCATGCCAATCAAAACGCCAAACCAATGAAATATCATGGAATCATACGAACTGTTCCTTCCGTTCTACATTTTTACTACGGTGGGGCAGAGATCATTCCTGCAGCCGTTTAGACGAAAGGTATATGCAATCGAAGCCAGGAGATTGCTAGACAAGCTGAATTCAGATTTGCAAAACGTCATCGCTTATCTTTCCTTGATTGTGACGTCACGTCAGACCAGCCGCCCGGAGACTGAACGTTACAAGTATTGACGACCGGGCAGGTGGTCTGATGTGACGTCACAAGCCAGCGTCAAACAAGGGCAAATAAGCGATGCGGATTTCATTTCTGAAATCGGCCGGGCTTGAGAAACGAACTTCGAAGCCCTTTCCAAAAGCTACCAGGAGACAAAATACTTCAAATAAAACCAAATGAAGTAGTTAGACTGATATTTCCATCATTAAATGACCCATGACGAATATAAAAAGGAAAATATGGAAACCTTCACATTTCATCTTTAAATACACATAAGGCGTCGATTTGGCCACACTGAGCCTCGTCGCTATCTCGTGCGCATGACATAGCTCCTATCTCGTGCGCACGAGTTAGCTCATATCGCGTGCGCACGACATAGTTACGAGGTTTCATCTTGCATTCACATAATCACGGGGGTCAAACATCTCTCGGCGTAGATCTGTAGCTATCAACATATCTGATGTATCAATCAAAGATGTCCACTCTGATGACGTTACAGTGATGTCATATTCTCAATAAGCATTAATTTTCTGTCAAACTCTGAATATTATATCTATGTCCATTAAACAATACATTTGAAAAAATCAGGAAATGATTATCTTATGCGAAATAAACTAATTTTATGTACTTTAATGCGTAAAAGGCAAAGACTTTGACGCCGCCATTTTAAATTTACCCATGGTCCCCAACATGATAGGCTATCACAGACAATCTTAATAAATTAATATCCTATCAATGGCCCCCAATAGTACATGTCGCTATATAGGATCTTACGTATTTCAATTGAATTTGGTGTTTTGAGCGCCCATACCATGGATATTTAATAGCATTATGACATCATGGTCGCATCTGGACTCATCCATTTCCAGTCGGGGAGGGGAGATAGGTTCAATGTTTCAATTTACCCCAATATTTACATCAAAGATCAGTCCATATATCTACCCCGTCTTATGATGCCACAATGTCGGGACCGCGGCAACATGAAAAGACATCCCGCCAGCGAGCCGCTTAATTCGGCTGAGCCAACCAAAAATCCTTTGTCATCAATGTTCCCTTCAAATCACTATGAAGCGTTCTCGGAATTGGTTAACATGCGAGTTACTGCAAGCCTGTTAGATCCTACAAGCGACATATCCAAATGGGGAGCAGCTAGGATTTAATTTTAATTAGATTGTCACAGAATGTCCGCTCTTAATTATTTATCGGTTATAGTATAGTCCAGAGGGCTGTGTAGGTGGAGTGAGTGGGAGGGGAGGGGGAGAACAATTCCCTTGCCCTTCCTAACCGACCTGGAAATGTCACAAACACCAGGTCTGGTGACGTTACGACAAGTTAATCACCCCTGGTAATTTACTCCGAAAGACGCATCCAATTGACAGGCCAGACTCGTTGAGGGAATATCTGCACCGGCAGCAGTTTGTGCCCCGCGCTAAAGCCTCGTCTTGAAAATACTGAGCCTCGTCTCTATCTCGTTCCCACGAGTTAGCTACTATCTCGTTCCCACGAGTTAGCTACTATCTCTTTCCCACGAGTGAGCTCCTATCTCGTGCGCACGACATAGGAGCGAGGCTTCATGTTGAATCCTAATAAGGGCCTGGAGTTTGGGACAGTGGGCCTCACTACTATCTCGTTCCCACGAGTTAGCTGATATCTCGTTCCCACGAGTTAGCTCCTATCTCGTGCGCACAACATAGAAGCGAGGGTTTATGTTGAATTGTAGTAAGCCTCGGTTTAGGGACAGTGAGCCTCGTCTCTATCTCGTGCGCACGAGTTAGCTACTATCTCGTGCGCACGCGTTAGCCCGTATCTCCTGCGCACGAGTTAGCTACTATCTCGTTCGCACGAGTTAGCTACTATCTCGTTCCCACGAGTTAGCTGCTATCTCGTTCCCACGAGTTAGCTGCTATCTCGTGCGCACGAGTTAGCTGCCATCTCGTTCTCGCGAGTTAGCTCCTATCTTGTGCGCAAGACATAGAAGCGAGGCATTATTAGAATTCAACATGAAGCCTGATATTCGGAGAGTTTGACAGAAAATAAATGCATATTGAGAATATGACGTCACTGTAACGTCATCAGAGTGGACATCTTTGATTGATACATCAAATATGTTGATAACTACAAATCTACGCCGAGAGAAGTTGGACTCCCGTGATTATGTGAATTCAAGATGAAACCTCGACTCTATATCGTGCGGACGAGATATGAGCTAACTCGTGCGCATGAGCTAGAAGCTAACTCTTGCGCACGAGATTAGCCCACTCGTGCGCACGAGTTAGGACCTATGTTGTGCGCACGAGATAGAGACGAGGTTCAGTGTGGCCAAACCGAGGCCTCATATGTATTTAACATGAAGCCTCGTTGCTATGTCGTGCACACGAGATAGAAGCCAAGACGTGCCCACGATATAGCGACTAACTCGTGCGCACGATTACCCGAGTACAACGATAACAATATCGACTATCCGTTTGGATGTCAATACCAAATGTTTACTTCGACTGTACGAAGTTCTTCAAGTGTGCGAAGAAAGAATTCAGAACAGCGTAAGATCACTAACAGTCAATCACAGTATAAGTTTGGCCGGATTAGAATAATCATTTCAGCTTGGGCCATTGAAAGCCACAGGCGAGGTCCGGGTGAAGAATTTTTTTTCGGAAAAAAATCTTTTGTAACCTTAATCACATGGTATGTGATGTAAAATAGATATCCCCTACTATTCGCTGTTCTAGCAAGCAAGCCTTGGGCTTCCTCGTGAAATAATAGGCAATTCCGTTCTACCATCTATTATCTGAGGAATTAGAGGATGAATATAACTAATGTATATTTCTAAACTCAGCAAGCGTGCGATCAGCACAAATACATGTTTTGCAAGAGAGAGACTTTCAACAGTTTTCACACATGATTGAGATAGTTTATCTGGATACTATGCATGTCTATGAACACATATCCAGCGAATTTCTCGTGTGGTACTATATAAACTGTCGATTCTTCTGGGAAAGGACCTTTCTTAAAGAGATAGTTGACTGTCTCATAGATATTATCGTATGTTCTTTCTCTCGATAACACCAATATAGAAGGATGCATGCGTTCTGAATAGATTGCCGATGGCTCATATATCCATTACTCATGATATCCATTTACTTCAATGGTATTATTGCTACACATTGTCTTTGTTGACGGATTCATCAGAACAATAGTGTGCGATAATGGATCAGGAATCACCTATATTGTAGATGTACTAGGTTTTCCTATTGTCAGACTTTCTCTCATGTCGGACCAATGATGAATAGATTAACAAATTCTTAAAACTGGCACTTTACCCAGATCCAAGGCGATTCTCGTTTTAGCAAGGAATACAAAAAATGAAGATGCTGATAAATCGCACTGTTGTAGAATCGATTTGAGAAATGTCTCTGATTGCAGCAATACATCTATCAGACATGCTAAATGTCTGAAAAGATTAGTATGATCAATACGACAATGATCAGGAATAATATACATCTCAATGGAACTAAACCCGCAGTAGAAACAGTTCTTTTTTGTTGTCTAAGTGCCAGCTTGGTGAACTCAATCTTTCTGCTGTATCTGGAATCCCCGCGATGAGACCAGATACCACTATGGACCAATTTAAGGCCAATTTTCGTCTTAAGGAAGTGTGCATAGCATCACTGATCGACCGGCTCCTTTTTTTATTTGTCTACGGTCGGGCGCTTATTCGATTCAATGTGGGTCGTTATTGAATATCGAATTATCCCGTTTGTAGACGACCAGGCCATAAAGATCACGCCGGCATTTCACAGACAGGGTGGCAGCGGGCCACTTGATTGTCCCAGTGGAATAAATCTTCTATCGAAAACACTGGTTGCGCCTTCTCCTGGTTAGGGTGGTGATTACCTTCAGTTCCACCGTTCTCAAAGATAGGCATACTCGATTTGTATTTGTTCGATTGATGGCTTGCTGAAAATGAGAAGGATTGCCTGTAAAATGTCCAACTTATTTATACCGTATTGCACTTATTTCAGAACAGCAATGCGGATTCAATGTAAAAATAGTATACGTAATAAGAGGGCAATGTGGATATTTTTATCAATCTCATATGTTGGAGAAAAATATTCACACCATATTATCCAGCTTTGTTTTAATGATCATTACATCCTAACCATCATTCGATTGGTTAAAATGAACTGATCTTGATTATTTGTCATTTGAAAATGTTAGCAGCAACTTGCATAGTCGTTGCCCGTTATTTCTTTCTACCAGATAAATTAAACGCCGTAAATCTTGACATCAGACCATGAAGCGCGAGTACGAGAGGAGCTGGCTCTTGTAGAGGGGAAACTGATCAAAATTGTCGACGGGACATGGACAGAGACGGACTCAGCGTGGGGAAATTCATGTGCAGTGTTTAAGGTGGCAAAACATCACGGAACAGAAATATTTTAGATTTTTCTAGTAATTTTCCTTGACAGGCCTGAAAAATATTCCAATCAGGATTAACATTGAGCTAATGTGCATTTATAAGCCAGTTCTTGACTATTCTTCCATATGTCAATATAGTTTTTCACTGCAGAATGTCAAATTACTTTTAAAACTCGGGTGCGAGATTTGTACGATATACCCTGGTAGGGCATTCCACAAAAGTACTGTTGACGGACAAAAAAGTGCCTATGCGCATTGATTAAACTTCTGTTACGATATGTAACTCACTTGATGACCCTAGTCATTCTATTCACTGGCTACAACAAAGTGATAAGCCTAACCACGATATTGACCAATTTAGACTCTGGATCATATTAACAACACTTGCATGGGAGCTATAATTATTCTTGGCATAACGTACAGTCTTACCTCGTACCGATTCCAAAAAAAATTCGTTTGATGTGCGGGTCCCACGTAGGTGATGAAACGCAACATGACAAGGGCTGTAGAAAAAGATGGCGGCGTACTGACAATAAGTCATATGACTTCACAGGCAAATATACTGGCTGGATATTTCTAAAAAACACCACAAGAACGAAAACTGATCCCTGTGACGATTTTTATCCCAGCCATGTTTTATTGCAGTTATTCATGTGGATATCTTGAATGGCATGTGACCACAAAAATACAAATATTCACGAAAAATGACGTAATAACCCTATCACCTCATCTGATGGAAAATGATGATCTATGTGACGGTTAGATAGAAGAAACGGCCCAAGGATGACGCATACTCCACGGGGGGGACCCATGAATGTTTTGTTACAGTGACTCTTGGCATCCTTTGGGAAAGACGCGATGTTTCTATGCATAAAAACTTTTGTCCAGTTTGTCTTATTTCTTATGATGTTGACATGCCGATTCCATGATAACCTTTAGTCTATCTGAACACCTAAATATTCATTCTGTTTGATTCGAACACTACATTGCCATGAATAAGATGTTGGGCCCTAATTCTACACTTTTTATTGTTATTGTTATTTTCACATTTTAACTCATTGAACTGCGATTGTCCGTGGACAGATGCTTGCCAGCAGATTCTCCACCCTCTTGATGGAGACATATATGAAAATGAAGCAGAGATAGAGTTCCAATAGGGGTAGATCGGCATTAGTGGTAGAATTGGACACTGGTGCGAAGAGACCCTTAAGTATGTTACCCTTAATGGCTGGACCATAACGTATAATATTAAGTTCACCGACTACTGACGTGATCGAAGACGGGTCATTCTTAAGCCTCTCGATATTCGCCAAACAATTCTTGTTTTCTTCTGTGCCTTTAAAAAATAAAACATGACTCCAGGGTGTCGAGGCATAATTTTCACTAAAACTGTCACCCTATTCTTCAATCGGTGTATCTGTATTGAACTTTTGATAAGATAGTTGGATTTGACTGCTAGATGTGATAATAAATCTGACGTGTTAACCCTTTGCCATCCATAGATAGAAATTCCGTGTTGATGGGTTCCTGAAGATAGCCGTGGTGTTTGTGACTGTGACAATCAGATCATGATCTACCAGACCAGGCTTCACCTGTGTAGATAGTACAAAATCCGGACTGTTAGCAAAGCAAGTATCTTAGACGGCATTCCCTCTCGTTGGCAGAAAGTTCATCTCATCCACACCTAATGCCTGGGTAGTCTTAAGAAAATCATTAATACCGGATCTGTAGTGGGATTCTTTAACAGAACAGATTACCCAGTCTACATCGAGGAGATTAGTATCTTCACTGCAGTGGTGATGGCTGGTTGGCTTGACCTGTGACCGAGTGTGTGCCATGTTTTGTTTGTGACAGTGCCAATATCATTACTAATTGTTCTAGATCCTCAGTGTTGGTATACCCTCCGTCTCAGGACGTTCATCAGGGCTGTCCCATCTATGCAGCCTCTATACGGACTCTTCTGATATCACTTCGTTTTCAGTCTTTCAGCCATATTCAAATAGTTCCTCTTCCCTTCTACCAAATGCTCTGTGATCGATGGTTCAAGTTTCCATTATTGGTTGACTTTAGTGTTTAAATTAGGATTTCACTGCTCTGCCAGTGAATTTTTGTGACTTAATTCTGAAAAGGGACTGTATCGCGATGGTGAACCAATCGATAAGTTGCTGCAAATTGACGAATAAGATGGTATTCAACGCATATCCAAGAAATAATAGCAATTTCTCCCTAGTTTCTAATTTCTAGTTTTTCCTACCACTCACATATCTCACCAATCGAATATGGTCAAATGTTAGTTACTTCAGAGTAACCTTTTCTAGGTAGTATTCATACCTTAACCCTATATGACCTGGCTTTTTGGAATCTGCATGGCGTGGGGGCGGGGGGGGGGGTGTGTGAAATGGACTCCCTAATTATTTTTCTTATCTCTTGAGCTGAAACTAACTAGAGTATACTCTTGGATCAATTGCACTCAACAACTTCTTACAAAAAAATAAACATGGTGAACATTCAATTTCCTTATATTTATCGCATGCAAAAATGCAAAAATTTAATAGACTTAAGACAGTCTCTTAAATTTTGTATTATCTCTTCATTGATAAAGCCTTCTAGTGCAAAGATTAGAGAGTACACATGAATCAAGGGCGTCCAGGGATAATTTTCACTAAAACTGCCACACTATTCTAGAAAGGCCTATGCTAGTACATGGAAATATGGGATTCTAGAAGATCTTCAAAATATGGGATTAAAGGCCGTTTACCCGTTTTTATATCCAATTTTTTTAATGATAGACAATTCCAGGTTCGTTTGGGTACAACCATGTCTAATCATTTCGATCAAGATCACGGTGTCCCACAGGGCAGTATTTTGTCTACAACTCTGTTTATTATCAAGATCAACAGCTTAGCCGCAGTTTTGAATAAATCAATTGAAGGTTCACTTTTTGTAGACGATTTCAACATATCGTGTAGTGGAAAAAGTATACACAATATTGAGAGAACATTACAACTTTGTCTAAATAGAATTCAGAAATGGTGTCTACAAAATGGTTTCAAATTCTCCAGAGCTAAGACAGTTTGTATACACTTTTGCAGAAAATATTTCCAGCACAAAGATCCAGTACTTACATTAGATGGAACTGAGATCAAAGTAGTAAAAGAGGTCAAATTCTTAGGAATATTGTTTGACCACCGACTAACATTCAAATCGCATATAAATTTCTTGAAAGCCAAGTGCACGAAAGCTCTAGATTTGTTGAAGGTAGTTGCCAGATATAAGTGGGGAGGAGATCAGCAAACGCTTCTCCATTTATATCGGTCACCTGTTCGTTCTAAACTTGATTATGGCTGTATTGTTTACAACGGGTCAAGCAAGTGAAGCTTGGCAAAGCTAGATCCTATTCTCCATCACGGACTAAGACTTTGCATCGGTGCGTTCAGAATATCCTCTAAAGAAAGCTTATATGTCGAAGCAGATGAATTTCCTTCAGAACTTCGAAGAATCAAGCTATCACTGCAATATATCACAAATTGCGATCAAACCACTCAAATCCTGCATATAACTGTGTTTTCAACCCTCAGTACGCAGATTTCTATTTAACCCTATCTGGCCTGGGCTTTTTGTGACCTGTCCAGGCCTGGGGGCCGAAATGGCCCCCCTAATTATTTTTCTTACCCCTTGAGCTCGGGGACTGAAACTTGCCACACTATACCCTTGGGTCAAGCTCTACCAGAAAAAGTAAAGAAATCCAAGATGGCCGCTTTGATTACGTCACAGTGACGTTATTTTCAAAAACGACATTATTTTTGGTCGATTTTTCGATATTTTTTATTTATGCAATTTCTCTGCAAAAACTGCATGATAAATTAGTAAATATTTACTAATTTATCATGGTGTGAAACAAAATAGTTTTTGTCCAGTTTACAGGGGAAAAGTAGAAATTTTGAACAAATATGACGAAAATATCACTTTTCTGGTACCCCACGTGACCGCCATCTTGAATTTCCCCATGATTCTCTGCTCGAGAGGTTATGCAAATAGGCTCAAAATGACCCCAATATGATAAACTATAAAGTCACGGAGTTTCAGCTCTCCATTGTTTGTCATTCCGGAGATAGTGCAGAAAATTTGGTAGGGGAGGCCATGTGAGTTAGGGTTAAAGAAACCTTCCATTATTCCACCTCTTGGAATCCGTATGAAACCACGCATTATAGCAGCTGGTATTAAGCTTAGTCAAATTTTACCTAACAATCTCTTGCCAACTCCACCATGGCAGTTAGCCAAACTCGTTAGCTTTGAAAAAGTTGGAAGTATCTCCAACGATACGTCAGCTCTACAGCAATAAAGAAGTTGTTATCCATAGAATAGCCTTGTGTCAGATACTTCACTGACGAAATATAAAAAGACAGACACGAGCCAGCTCGTGTATACATAAGAATTTGATCTACTGAGAGCGAATACAGATCACATCAGGCTATTTATACAGATGGTTCTAAAGATGGTGAGAGTGTAGCATGTGCTACTATCTTTAGTTTCAAAACTAAAACCTATCGTCTACCAGGAAAAAGTTCCATATTCACTGCAGAAGCAAAAGCTTTATTGTCAACTTTAGAAGGTATTGGGCCCACTAAAAGGAAAAAAATATGTCATATTCTCAGATTCACTGTCAGGCCTTCAAGCGATTAAAAGTAGAAATTCGACTTATCCCACCATCTTGAATACTCTACAATTATATGACATTAGATTTGATCAACAGATTGATATTGTGTTTTGTTGGGTGCCTATAGTCACGTTGACATCAAAGATAATACTGAGGCAGATAAAATGGCTAAGGCAGACCTAGATAATGAGGTTGATCCTGTTGGAATCCCATACAGCGATTTCAGACCATCTATCTGTGCTTATGTGAGAAAGTTGTTTCAATCTTTATGGGATACTATGGATAATAATAAACTTCATGAGTTAAACAAAAACAGTAGGCTATACTCCTCTGAACAGCCAGAAACGTTTCGATCAGGCCATGATTAGACGATGTAGAATCGGCCATACACGATTAACTCACGAACATTTACTAAAAAAAGAGCCGGTCCAAAGGTGTATTCCATGCCATGAAGATCACTGTGATACATATTCTTATCGACTGTATAGATTTTAAGATTGTGAGAGATACTTTTTATCGAGCAGCTACGTTGGAAATCTTTTTAATCGAGTAAAAGAATATTGTATTTTAGATTATTTGAGAGATATCGGCTTGTTTTTTAAATTTTAATGTATGTACCGGTTTTTAATGCATTAGTTTACTGAGTTATTAACTTGAATATTTAGAATTTTGTTTTATCGTCGCTATATAGCTGAAATATTGCTGGACGCGACATTAAACCTTTTCTCTCTCTCTTCCACTATTCTTCAATCGGGGTATCTGTATTGAACTTTTAATAAGGTAGTTGGATTTGACTGCTAGATGTGATAATAAATCTGACGCGTTAACCCTTTGCCATCCATAGATAGAAATTCCGTGTTGATGGGTTCCTGACGATAGCCGTAGTGTTTGTGACTGTGACAATCAGGTCATGATCTACCAGACCAGGCTTCACCTGTGTAGATAGTACCAAATCTGGACTGTTAGCAAAGCAAGTATCTGAGACGGCATTTCCTCTCGTTAGCAAAAAGTTCATCTCATCCACACCTAATGCCTGGGTATAGTATCAAGAAAATCATTAATACCGGATCTGTAGTGGGATTCTTTAACAGAACAGATTACCTAGTCTACATCGAGGAGATTAGTATCTCAACTACAATGGTGATGGCTGGTTGGCTCGATCTGTGACCGAATGTGTGCCACATTTTGTTTGTGACAGTGCCAAAATCATCACTAATTGTTCTAGATACGCATGCACCGTTCAGCGCTCTATTCCTCAGAGTTGGTATACCCTCCGTCTCAGGGGTCTGCATGATGTCCATCTGGGCTGTCCCATCTATGTACCCTGTATCCGGACTCTTCTGGTATCACTTCATTGTCAGCCTTTTTGCCATATCCAAATGGTTCTTCTTCCCTTCTACAAAACGCTCTGCGAAAATTCACTGTCGCACATATAAAATCGATGTGGTCATTGTGATCGATGGTTCAAGTTTCTATTATTGGTTGACTTTAGTGTTGAAATAAGGATTTCACTGCTCTGCCAGTGAATTTCTTTGACTTAATTCTGAAAAGGGACTGTATTGCGATGGTGAAGCAATCGATAAGTTGCTGCAAATTGACGGATAAGATGGTATTCAACGCATGTCCAAGAAATAATAGCAATTTCGACCTAGTTTCTAATTTCTAGTTTTTCCTATCTCTTTCATGTCTCACCAATCGAATATGGTCAAATGTTACTTTAGAGTAACCTTCAGAGGCAGTATTCATACCTTAACCCTATCAGACCAGGTTTTTGGGATCTGACTGGGTCTGGCGTGGGAGAGGGGGCGAAATGGCCTCCCTAATTATTTTTCTTATCCCTTGAGCTAGAGTACTGAAACTTACAACAGTATACCCGTGGGTCAAGCTCTACCAGAAAATGTAAAAAAAACAAGATTGCCGCCGTGATGACGTCACAGTGACGTCAATGAAAAACGGCATTTTTAATCGATTTTTCGGTCAGATTTTACGATGTTTTGATTTAACAAAGATTTGCACTCAACAGCTTCTTAGAAAAAAATAAACATGGTGAACATTCAATTTCTTTCCTTATATTTATCGCATGCAAAAATGCTAAAATTTGAGAGACTTTTTTAATTAAATTTTGTATTATCTCTTCATTGGTGAAATCTTCTAGTGCAAAGATTAGAGAGTACACTCAAGGGCGTCCAGGGATAATTTTCACTAAAACTGTCACACTATTCTAGAAAAGGCCTATGATACTACATGGAAATACGGGATTCTAAAAGATCTTCAAAATATGGGATTAAAGGGCCGTCTACCCGTTTATCCAACTTTTTGAATGATAGACAATTCCAGGTTCGTTTGGGTACAACCATGTCTGATCATCTCGATCAGGATCAGGATGTCCCACAGGGCAGTATTTTGTCTTCAACTCTGTTTAGTATCAAGATCAACAGCTTAGCCGCAGTTTTGAATAAATCAATTCATGGTTCACTCTTTGTAGACGATTTCAACATATCGTGTAGTGGAACAAGTATACACAATGTTGAGAGAACATTACAACTTTGTCTAAATAGAATTCAGAAATAGTGTCTAGAAAATGGCTTCCAATTCTCCAGAGCTAAGACAGATTGTATACACTTTTGCAGAAAATATTTCCAGCACAAAGATCCAGTACTTACATTAGATGGAACTGAGATCAAAATAGTAAAAGAGGTCAAATTCTTAGGAATATTGTTTGACCACCGACTAACCTTCAAATCGCATATAAATTGCTTGAAAGCCAAGTGCACGAAAGCTCTAGATTTGTTGAAGGTAGTTGCCAGCTATAAGTGGGGAGGAGATCAGCAAACGCTTCTCCATTTATATCGGTCACTTGTTCATTCTAAACCTGATTATGGCTGTATTGTTTACACCGGTGCAAGCAAGTGAAGCTTGGCAAAGCTAGATCCTATTCTCCATCAAAGACTAAGACTTTGCATCGGTGCGTTCAGAACATCCTCTAAAGAAAGGTTATATGTCGAAGCA
This sequence comes from Hanleya hanleyi, assembly GCA_036873755.1. Taxonomy (NCBI): domain Eukaryota; kingdom Metazoa; phylum Mollusca; class Polyplacophora; order Lepidopleurida; family Hanleyidae; genus Hanleya; species Hanleya hanleyi. The sequence goes on from JAVTVY010027672.1 coordinate 70,570, forward strand.
GATGAATTTCCTTCAGAACTTCGAAGAATCAAGCTATCACTGCAATATATCACAAAATTGCGATCGAACCACTCAAATCCTGCATATAACTGTTTTCAACCCTCAGTATGCAGATTTCTATTTAACCCTATCTGGCCTGGGGGTTTTGGGACCTGTCCAGGCCTGGGGGGGTCGAAATGGCTAATTATTTTTCTTACCACTTGAGCTCGGGGGCTGTAAACTTACCACACTATACCCTTGGGTCAAGCTCTACCAGATAAAGTAAAGAAATCCAAGATGCCCGCTTTGATGACGTCACAGTAACGTCATTTTCAAAAACGTCATTTTTGGTCGATTTTTCGAATTTGTTTATTTATGCAATTTCTCTGCAAAAACTGCACGATAAATTAGTAAATATTAATGTGATGTGACAGTTTACATCGCGGAAAAGCCAAATTTTTTAAGAAATATGACGAAAACATCACTTTTCTGGTACGGGTGACCGCCATCTTGAATTTACCCATGATTCGGAAGGTTACGCAAATAGGCTCAACATGACTCCAATATGATAAACTATAGAGTTTCGGCTCTCCATTGTTTTCCGTCCCGGAGATAGTGCAGAAAGTTTCGTAGGGGGGGGGGGCATTTTGCCCCCCCCCCCCCAAGGCCAGTCAGGGTAAAAGGAACCCTCCATTATTCCACCTCTTGGAATTCGTATGAAACCACACTTCTACCAAACACTCTGCGAAAATTCACTGTCGCACATATAAAATCGATGTGGCCAACGTGATCGATGTTTCAAGTTTCTTTTATTGGTTGACTTTAGTGCTGAAATTAGGATTGGCTGCTGTGTCAGTGAATTTCCTTGACTTAATTCTGAAAGGGGACTGTATCGTGACGGTGAATCAATCGATGAGTTGCTGCAAATTAATGAATAAAATGGTATTCAACGCATATCCAAAAAATAATAGCACTTCCTAATCCCAGGTAAGTGTTTCGGCCCGGCCCATGTCAAGACACCGTCAGTGATACCAACAGTCACGCTTGTCAAACTGTACCACATACTGATTAGGCTTGACAGGTTTCTCTGTGTATATAGATTGCCCACTGGATTTCTGTCTGACCCCAATATTCGCTAGTTAGGGAACATTGAAAGGCATGCGTTCAGTATTATGGCCATTCAGTGATAAGGAATGGGCGCAAAACACAATGATGTATTGCCGGCACAATACCGAATTGTTGACCACTTCCCTCTTCCCCAAACTGAGAGAGAGAGATATATAATTAAATTTAACGTCGCGTCCAGCAATACTTCAAGGTTCTACCAATTGGCCCCCACTCTCCATACTTTTGTGATGCCAAACTGTTGCAAGAGGTTATATTTGACTTTTAATAGCGATTTACTGTTTCTGGGAACAGTCGAAGTTTTCAAAAAAACGAACTTCCGTTACCACGCCTGTTTGGCATTGTAAATTGCCTGTTTGGCATTTTGCAAACGGCGAAGGACGTGACCTGCTGACCCATGACGCCGCAGTCTGATTACGATCGTTCGTAGCGGGCAATCGTAGCGAATTTTGTAGTCATTTCCATTGTAACGCCAACAACGTCACAAAGCTACAACTTGGTGTCTTTGTTGACGTCATGATGATGTCATGATGATGTCGTCATACCCAATTGTTGTGCAACGCACGTCATAATAGGACGTCCGACACAATCGATTAGATTATCTTTATTCACTACTGCTAGCAAAATATCAGTAAATTTTATCACTTTGTCAGATGTTGACAAATTTATATGGTTAATGAGTAATGAAAATCATACATTAACCTGTGCTTTGGCAAAATTTATATATGAAGCAGTGAATATACATTGTAAAGGAAAATAACTCAGCTCGTTAAAGTGCCTTAGACTCAGATATATAGCTTGGAAACCATTAATTAATATGGGGTTTTTTGTATGTTGTTATTAAATCTTTATTCTTTTCACGGTACGGGTGGGTAAATCATTATTAATCAGGGATCTGTCTGTTCATTGAATGGGAGGTACATTGTCAATCTTATAAGCAAAGCTTCGATATTTTTGTAAACATTATTATCAATTCAATTGTATGCTCTTTATAGGGCGCTGAGATCAGCAATAAAGATTCTATTCTATTCTATTCAATCGATAGTGTACGACGTTATCGAAATCAGACTCTGACGTCACGGGTCAGAGGTTACGGCTTCGTAGAAAAAGATATCAACCTGTCGTTTACACAGCTTCTCTGTATGTTTCCATGCAAAGCGTACAGGGGATATATGGTAGAGCATTGTTATTTCTGCTTAGACTTCGATTCTATCAGCATCATACAAAAAGAGTCACTCGATGATATAAGCGGAAAATTATTCTACTGAACGTCCGATCTAATGATTAGCGTATCTGGGATCATAATGTAATGTATAAAGTAGTTTTCCTACCTCTCACATATCTCACCCATCGAATAGGGTCGAATGTTACTTCAGAGTAACCTTTTCTAGGTACTATTCATACCTTAAACAGCGCTGTGTGATAGAGATTACGGTAATTCCCCTAATAATTCAATCACAGGAAGTTAACTTTTCAACTCTTCATTCAAATTGAAGAAAAGTCATATATTGACAAAATATGACACTTTGTAGCACGTGCCATGAAGAATATTGCCAAATATAAGCCAATTTTGCTGCACTTCCTGTGATCGAATTATTAGGGGAATTACCGTAGCAGCGAAGACGTGACCACGTCAAATCGGTATAAAGAAGTCAGTAACGCTTGACCGTGAATATCCGAAAGAAGAAGCTTTGTATAAAGCGGACGAATATGTGACCGGACGATAGTGCTGAAGTCAGCGTGGGTTGTCAAATTCTCAAGTTCTCAAGATAGAGAAACATAGGTTTATATACTACCGGATTTTGAGTGGTCTTAAATAGAGTTAGCCCATCGAATGGATGGGCCAAAAGACCTGTAGAGGGCTGAACAAGCAAAGCCACAAAGAATTCAAGTCCGGAGACTTCTGATTGATTCCGGACAATGTATGTCAGTGGCGTAGGAAGACGATTTGACCTGGGGCAAGTAATCAAGTGATGGAATTTACTTTCATCATAAAATGTTATTAAAGTGCATTATTGTGTTTGCCATAGTAGTAATCACTAATCCTGTAATTACTATTACTAATCGGATTTGAGAAGTTTTAATAACAAGTTCAAAGTCAGATGCTTCCGCTGGACGGGGAATCACACAAGAAAAACATTGTTCTTCAAATATGGCCTCAGGTACATATTTTATGTTACACAGAGGTGTAAAATAGCAACTAACTTTGCCATCGCTGTTGAATCGTCTAAACTCGTATGAAACATAACAGTACATACTTGATTTAAAATGTATTTCATTATTGTTCCAAAGTGAGTGTCCCAGTGCACCTCGAACCTGGGGCAAACTGGGACACATGTCATACTAAATGTTAGTTATAACCAGAGCATAGAAGGCTACTTTACAAAACAATCATGTCTCAGTGTAGCTCAATCTTCCCTACTTAAAAAGAGCATATTCAAAAAATTAGATACTTTTGCTGTATCATTTTTCATATAAATCTTTTTCGTGAGAATGAGAGAACTCAAGAAATAACATGGAATGGAATTTTAGGGTTCAAAGAATAAACGTGGTGAACATTCAATTTCTTTCCTTATATTTATCATGTTTACCGCATGTAAAAATTAAAACTAGCGACATAAAATGGGCCCTTCACCATACCGATTTCTGAGAATAGAGTTACCTACCAAAATTGCATGTTAAATTAAAGATAAGGGGAAAAGTCAAATCCAACGTTTGAGCAGGCTGAAAACCATTTTCAATTTTTGTTTTTCACCAGAGATTTGCTGAGCTTTTAGATGTTGATGACAGTTTTAGTTATATACCACGTTCATTATTCATTTCCAGTTGACATGAATGATCATTCGTCTATAAACGTTGTGTAATTTCCGGAACACGAAACGTAAGAAAACTCCTTCAATCAATCCATGTTTACATGATATAACCTCACCAGCGATGATGCATTAAACTTTATCTACGTGTAGAAGCTCAGGGAATTTGTATCATTGATTCCATTCTTGACAAATTTGCCAAATGTCTCGACATTTAGCCTTCATGGAAATCGCCCATCAATAAACAAACTAATGCGCCTTGATCATAAACATGTGTTATGTCTGCAACCTAATAAATGGGCACATCTTGACCCGTCGTGCCTCTGTCATTATTGACTGACTGAATCGAAAGTAACATCAACTCACGACGATATCTTTCCCAATAATAGGGAAATCAGACCCGAGGCAAGGACAAGTATCACCTTCAGACCGTATAAACTAGATCAAAATACAATTGATATCTTATGAAACTATAAGCTCATAAAATCCGTATCCGTATACATCAAAACTGACGTTTATGTTCACGTAGAGGATAAATGGTCTCTGTAGGTATCACGCGTTGAAATAGATGTCAGTTATGTACGACGGTGCGTGGTTCGAATATTTGGTCTCCAAGAACTTTGTGAGATTACTATAATAGACATGAAAAACTTGTATGGCTTCAAAAATGTTATTTGGGATATCCAGAGGTGACTTTCACACATGGGGTTTTCAAGCATTCTTCTGACTTTGAATTGTTCTGAAACAGGTATATTCTAATCAGCGAAACCTTCATAAGCCAGTAAACGCTTCTCATTTTAATGATAAATAAACGGCAAGCCTTCAAAGCGACACAATAAGCATGATGAAGTATCCAAGATTTTACAGGAATAAAAAGTAAAAATACAATATTAATCAAATATTTTGCGGACATGATATCGCTTATTTTGTTAATCAGAAAATAAATACCATTAATGTGGGCTTACCCTTCTTAAGCGTGGATGACGCGCCATATGAAACAGATGTCGTTTTGTAAAAAGGCTTCACTTATCATTTTGACGGATTGCAAAATCATGCTCAATTTTGTGGATTATCTTTGAAATTCTCGATAACGAGCTTATTCAAGTTTGTGCGCTTTTATCTGGCTTTCTTAAAATCGGATTGAACAGTACTGTCTGTATTGTAAGTCACGACGTTCATGGGATTTGACAGCATGAATTCTGATCAACGATAAAACAGAGGGATTCGTGTACATGTGCGGAATGTTACAGACAAATCTATTCACAAAGCAGTAGAATTATAATTCCAGCTAAAGATCGCACCATCCAACGAACAGCAGTAATAAAATCGTATAATATTTGTTTGTGCAGAGAGCTGATAACGGCGTAAACATGTTAAACCAGATGATACTTTGGTACTACCTCATTGACAAAGGCTAGCGACTCATATCTACCGAGTAGGTAGTATAATATAGCATTTACGTTGTCAGAGGTTGCCATGGTGTATGTTCAGTCGATAAAATTTTGGTAATAGGATATAAAAGCTGATACAATTTTCTTGGTAATTAAATTACAAATTACTTCTCTCTTTTAGTAATCCTATTGAATATTATGTAACTCTAATGTTAATCGAATTAAATATCACGTATTATCTTTTTGGCAATAGGGTGTCATTCCATGTATGCGGTCGCGTATGATTAACTGAGAAAAGACTGCAGTGGACAATTTGGACGCAGTTTGGCTGGTGGTATCTCCAAGGGAGCGGGGGATCATCCCTGGAGAGATTGAGCGTAAATTAGGGGTAAGTTTGAACGAATTTGAAATTAAGGGCGGTACCTGATAGGAAATTAGGGCTGTACCTCATAGGAAATTATTCATTAAGAAATATGGTTACCATAGCATCCAGTGACTAAGGGTTTTGTTTTAAAAAATTTGCAGGTGATGAATCTTAATTAAATACTATGTCGTAACAAAACTCTATGCCATTCATATTCACTAAAAATCACTTTAGCTACATAAGTTCCTGAAATAAAACCCTTGGTTACCGGTTACTATTGTTACCATATTTCTAAAGCTATTGGTAAACAAGTGACAAAAGCGATATCCATTATCCTGTAAACACAATGGTAATGGAATGCAAAAGAATCAGGATGTATCTTGGAAAAGAAAATATTTCATTAGTTTTCTATATAATGATCAGTGCAGGAAATCAGTAACGCTCATTTGCATGCCAATTTTGCATCAGACTCAAACTTCTCTGAAGTATAATATTTCAGCAGCCAGTAAGAATAATTGCAGTAAATATATTTTGAATTTTTCAGACAAAATATGGCAAAAAACAGATCACTTCCCATGAGTGTTAATTTTCCATTTGGATTCCCCTTTAATCTTTCTTGTCTCTGATAATGGTATTCAAAATAAGCTGGTGTTGACCTTGTCAGCTAAAAAGGGGTGGCTGATCTCGGACTGATTCTTGGCGCACGCGCAATAAGCCGGGCCGTGGGTTGTCGCATACATAGGCGATACTTTGTTGCGACACTGGATTCGGATCCGCCAATCCATAAAATGACGTGGAGGTGGAATCAATATATTCAAAAACATTAACCGCTGACTCAGTCTTTCTGTTGTTGTTGTTGTTTTTTTATTTTTGAAATCAAATGAAAAAGACGATCATAAGAAAATGGTTCGATTATGGGATCGCTCTTCCCAACTGGTTATAGTATTCGTCGTTCACAAATGCACCAGCACAAATGAATAGCGCGAGCATGTTGGGCAAAGAATGATTATGTTGAATAGCAATAAAAGTACATACATTATATATTTACGTTAATATTAATCCGACCATGGCTTCTGAATTACATTTGCGGATATATTCTACCATATTCCGTAGTATTACATCGATTTTATCTCTAAAATTACGTTTCCGACAGAATGCACGTCGATTTGTGCGGAGCTGAACAAACTGCACCAGTGTCACAAGTAGCGATACGAATCGTTTCTTTGCCAGAAAACTTGTTTCAAGCAAAACTGCCGGATGGACAGATGATTCCATCAAATTGAATCTATATACATACTGAATATCCGGCTACTCTTAAGATGATCGGAATTTCGAACAATTATATTTATACCACAATGGATATTTATCACTATCAGTCCATAAAATAAATATCACAGACTAAGGACATCTCGAGTCTACACTGGCCAATATAATTACCAGAATGCATGGGTCAGTTTGAAAGTTAATGTCCAGTGTAGAAGCCCTTAACATCGCGAGGAACCCTTAATATCGCAATGCGATCGACATTGACATGGAATCATGGATAAATTAAAAACAGTATAATTATGCAAACAGCCAATCTTACCCTTATCAACATTTATTAAAGAACAACCAGTCCCAAGGTGTATTCCATGCCTCGACGATCTCACAGTGACACATATCTGATCGACTCTACAGATTTTACGATTGTAAGAGGTTCTTTTTATCGAACAGCTACTTTAGAAGATATTTTTAGTCGGGTAAAAGAAGATTGTATTTTAGGTTATTTGAGAGAAATCGGTTTGTTGTATACATTTTAACGTATGTATATGTTTTTAATGTGTTGTGTTGATCAGTTCTGGATTCCTAGGTTATTAACTTGTTTTTGATGGAATACTTAAAATTTTGTTTGATCGTCGCCATATAGCTGAAATATTGCTGAACGCGATGTTAAAACTTAATTCTCTCTCTCTCTCTTACCTTTATCATGATCATCTGAAAAGTCATCCTTAGTAGAGAAAGCGCTGCTAGGGTTGGATAAGTGCATGTGTGTGTGTTCTGACCATGGGTGTAAACTGGGTATATGTGGGCCATACTGGGTCCACTGTGCACAATCCCACTCACAGAATATTAGGGAAAGGGCAGATACGGTCGAATTGGGTTCGCCCTTGTGACCACAAACAACCCTAGGAAGAAACACTGGTCCATTGTGGTGACTAGTGGCATGTGGGGCTGAATGGCCGTTTACAGGGTCATTTGCGTCGTTCAGTGATACGCGCATACGCACTCGATGTTTGCCATAGTAGTAATCACTAATCCTGTAATTACTATTACTAATCGGATTTGAGAAGTTTTAATAACAAGTTCAAAGTCAGATGCTTCCGCTGGACGGGGAATCACACAAGAAAAACATTGTTCTTCAAATATGGCCTCAGGTACATGTTTTATGTTACACAGAGGTGTAAAATAGCAACTAACTTTGCCATCGCTGTTGAATCGTCTAAACTCGTATGAAACATAACAGTACATACTTGATTTAAAATGTATTTCATTATTGTTCCAAAGTGAGTGTCCCAGTGCACCTCGAACCTGGGGCAAACTGGGACACATGTCATACTAAATGTTAGTTATAACCAGAGCATAGAAGGCTACTTTACAAAACAATCATGTCTCAGTGTAGCTCAATCTTCCCTACTTAAAAAGAGCATATTCAAAAAATTAGATACTTTTGCTGTATCATTTTTCATATAAATCTTTTTCGTGAGAATGAGAGAACTCAAGAAATAACATGGAATGGAATTTTAAGGTTCAAAGAATAAACATGGTGAACATTCAATTTCTTTCCTTATATTTATCATGTTTACCGCATGTAAAAATTAAAACTAGCGACATAAAATGGGCCCTTCACCATACCGATTTCTGAGAATAGAGTTACCTACCAAAATTGCATGTTAAATTAAAGATAAGGGGAAAAGTCAAATCCAACGTTTGAGCAGGCTGAAAACCATTTTCAATTTTTGTTTTTCACCAGAGATTTGCTGAGCTTTTAGATGTTGATGACAGTTTTAGTTATATACCACGTTCATTATTCATTTCCAGTTGACATGAATGATCATTCGTCTATAAACGTTGTGTAATTTCCGGAACACGAAACGTAAGAAAACTCCTTCAATCAATCCATGTTCACATGATATAACCTCACCAGTAATGATGCATTAAACTTTATCTACGTGTAGAAGCTCAGGGAATTTGTATCATTGATCCATTCGTAATAAATTTGCCAAATGTCTCGACATTTAGCCTTCATGGAAATCGCCCATCAATAAACAAACTAATGCGTCTTGATCATAAACATGTGTTAGGTCTGCAACCTAATAAATGGGCACATCTTGACCCGGCGTGCGTCTGTCATTATTGACTGACTGTATCGAAAGTAACATCAACTCACGACGATATAATTCTCAATAATAGAGAAATCAGACCCGAGGCAAGGACAAGTATCACCTTCAGACCGTAAACTAGATCAAAATACAACTGATATCTTATGAAACTATGAGCTCATAAAATCCGTATCCGTACACATCAAAACCTGACGTTTATGTTCACGTAGAGGGTCAAATAGTCTCTGTAGGTATTTACGACGGTGCGTGGTTCGAATATTTGGTCTTCAAGAATTTTGTGAGATTACTTTAATAGACATGAAAAACTTGTATGGCTTCAAAAATGTTATTTGGGATACCCAGGGGTGACTTTCCCACACGGGATTTTCAAACATTCCTGTGGCTTTGAATTGTTCTGAAACAGTTATATTTTAATCAGCGAAGGCTTGATATGCCAGGCAACGCTTCTCATTTTAATGATAAATAAACGGTAAGCCTTCAAAGCGACACAATAAGCATGATAAAGTATCGAAGTTTTTGCAGGAATAAAAAGTAAAAATACAATATTTATCAAATATTATGCGGACATGTTATCGCTTATTTTGTTGATCAGAAATAAATACCATTAATATGGGCTTACCCTTAGGCGCCGATGACGCACCATATGAAACAGCTGTCGTTTTGAAAAAAAGGCTTCACTTATCATTTTGACAGATTGCAAAATCATGCTCAATTTTGTGGATTATCTTTGAAAATCTCGTAAACGAGCTTATTCAAGTTTATGTGGTTTTTATCTGACTTCCTTAAAATCGGATTGAACAGTACTGTCTGTATTGTAAGTGACAACAGTCGTGGGATTTGACAGCATGAGTTCTGGTCATCGATAAAACAGAGGAATTCGTGTACATATGCGGATTGTTACAGACAAATACTATTCACAAATACGAAGCGGTAGAATTACAATTCCAGCTAAAGATCGCACCATGCATCCACAGAACAGCAATAATAAAATCGTATAATAGTTGTTTGCTCAGAGAGCTCTAAACGGCGTAAACATGTTAAACCAGAAAATACTTTTGTACTACCTCATTGACAAAGCCTAGCGACTCCGAGCGGGTAGTATAATATAGCATTTACGTTGTCAGAGGTTGCCATAGTGTATGTTCAGTAGACAAAGTATTGGTTACCAAATATAAGAAATAAACAGTTTGGATTTTGTAGGTTAAAGAGGAAATTTCAGTTGTCTGGACTGAGTATGACGCCATGTGACATATTACGTTCGCCTAGCCAACAGAAAAAAACATTACGTTGCATCAATTTTGGTAATAGGATATAAAAGCGGATACAATTTTCTTGGTAATTAAATTACAAATTACTTCTCTCTTTTAGTAATCCTATTAAATATCATGTAGCTCTAATGTTAATCGAATTAAATATCACGTGTTATCTTTTTTGGCAATAGGGTTGGTGTCATTCCATATATGCGGTCACGTATGATTAACGGAGATCAGGCTGCTGTGAACAATTTGGACGCAGTTTGGCTGGCGGTATCTCCAAGGGAGCGGGGGGATCGTCCCTGGAGAAACTGAGCATAAATTAGGGGTAGATTTCAAAATTTGAATGCGAATTATATGTTGTCAGACTGTGTATAGTTTTTCTTTAAGTTTGAACGAATTTGAAATTAAGGGAGCTACCTCAGAGGAAATTATTCATGTAGGTTTGTTACCCACACGGCATTATGTAACTTTTAGGACAAGAAGTACTCACAGTTCTGAGCTGAGTAAATATTGTTTACAGCATGCAAATAGTCCAGAACGGTTGCTGATATATTGGAGGTAATTTCAGATAATGGAATAAATCTGATATTCAGGGAATTTATGCAAATGAGATTTTGTGATGTCATCAAGCGAACTTGTGATAATGGGAATTTATGTAGGTATATTCACAGATCTAGACATCCAATCTCTTGCAAGTTAGAATACAGATTATTTATAGCATCTTGTTGTTATTATATTCCTACGAAGTAGGCTACAGATCGCAAATTGTCCGGTAATGAGTGAGTCAGTCAGTCAGTCCATCCGAGTCCTTTCGTCGGCAAAATAAGGAGAACCGTTGACATTAGAACCTTGATTTTTGGCATGAACGTGCATTAGGGCATTGTTACCAGCAAGTTCTGAGCTGACCGAATTCTGATGAAAATTTGATTTATAATTATTTTTTTTTATTATTTATTGATGGCTCAGCGAGTACACTGTCATGCCCATCGGGAACCCTTGGCTGTATGTTTCACTGTATATATAACACAGTACAAAATCTGGTGGGATATGCCATCCGTAATTGTTTTTTCCTACGAAGTAGGCTACAGATCGCAAATTGTCCGGTAATGAGTGAGTCAGTCAGTCAGTCCATCCGAATCCTTTCGTCGGCAAAATAAGGAGAACCATTGACATTAGAACCTTGATTTTTGGCATGAACGTGCATTTGGGCATTGTTACTAGCAAGTTCTGAGCTGACCGAATTCTGATGAAAATTTGATTTATAATTATTTTTTATTATTATTTATTGATAGCTCAGCGAGTACACTGTCATGCCCATCGGAAACCCTTGGCTGTATGTTTCACTGTATATATAACACAGTACAAAATCTGGTGGGATATGCCATCCGTAATTGTTTTTATGAAATAGGAAATGCTAATTTTCCATCATTTGTTAGTGCATTTATCTACACCGCTATTACCAACTTGCCAGCCTCAATATACACAATTCAGTATATTGTTATAGATATATGTAAACTGTGGCCTTTAACGTGTATCCTATTTCACATCCAAACATTTCATCACTGACCACATCAGGCTTCAAATTCAGGTCAAATTACCCACTGGTGGTGAAATATCCTACATCAACCAATTAAGTCAGCCTGGTGCAATAACCCAGCAGAAGAAAGAAAGATGTGGTATCATCCTTCAGATTAGTCTGTGTGAGCAACAATGATAAAAGTTTACTGAGGGTGAAACAAAGCCATGACGGCATGTTTAAAGGGTCTTAATTTATTTTCTTTGGGTAGAAGTTAACTAGATAAACTAACTTTGATCATGATGTGAAAATATGAGCACATACTTTGAGGTTTTTTTGTACCTCTTGAATATTGAATATATATCACACTTGGATATAATTTAAACAAAAAATTACATGTGTAAACAAAATATGTCTAAATTTTTCTTGTCATTTCAAATCTTGATCCATTTTGGTTCCTTGATTAGGGGATACAGAATCACTGCCACGGAGTGTGTTGGTGTGTCACAGCAATGCAATTCCGATTCACACAACGAAGCTGAGGTGGTTTAACGTTTATCAATGAAGAAAATCACCGATCAACCGCCGTAGAATATAATGTGAAACAAGAAAACCGAAATAGTACATTCATCAGATTGCCGATACCCAAAATGTGTTGTCTCATATATCTAGATAACAACGTGATGTAGAGGCGCTATTTATTCGTCTTTGTACCGGTTATGCTCAGGAGAATGACATAGAATCATTATTATCTTGTGCAGAGAAGGTGTTGGTCTTGAGTTGAATTACCGTAAATTACATAAATGCTACCTTTCTACTATAGTACTATATATAAAATTTGTTGTATTGTTGGGAAAATAATGTGATTCAAAAAGTTGTTTTGATCCTGGACAAGGGCACTGAAAACCATTAAAGAGATGTAAATGTATTTTTACACGTAAAGCTTGAAATCTGCTGAACCTTTATTATTCAATCTGTTTCCTTTAGTTAAAAAATTGTAAAATTAAATCGGCGATCGTTATTTATTTTTGGAATGAAGGCGCATTAGGAGACTGTTACCAACAAGTTCTGAGCTGACCTACTTTTGATGAAAATTTCTGGTGATTTTTGATGAAAATCACTGGCGATTCTAACTTGGGCGGTGCCCATCTTAATATAGGCAGGATTTCAACTGGGGGTGGGGATTTCCAAGAGTTCAGTTCGCGTTCGAGTCCTAATGCCTACTCTACTTCGTAGGTCCTGTGACGTTAGTCACACTGCTCATGTTTATAATTAATTAGTTAATTACATTGCCTTATGCAAACTATACGACTTTGTTTTGAAATACTTCCAATTATTTTAAGAAATAAGGTTACCATAGTATCCAGTGACTAAGGGTTTTATTTAAATTTTTTTGCATGTGATGAATCTCAATTCATTACTATGCCGTAACAACCATCTATGCTATTCATATTCACTAAAAATAACTTTAGCTACTTTAGCTCCTGAAATAAAATCCTTGGTTACCGGTTACTATCGTTATCATATTCCTACGAAGTAGGCTACAGATCGCAAATTGTCCGGTAATGCGTCAGTCAGTCAGTCAGTCAGTCAGTCCATCCGAATCCTTTCGTCGGCAAAATAAGGAGAACCATTGACATTAGAACCTTGATTTTTGGCATGAACGTGCATTAGAGCATTGTTACGAGCAAGTTCTGAGTTGACCGAATTCTGATTAAAATTTGATTTATAATTATTTTTTTTATTATTTATTGATGACTCAGCGAGTACACTGTCATGCCCATCGGGAAGCCTTGGCTGTATGTTTCACTGTATACACAGTGGTGGGATATGCCATCCGTAATTGTTTTTATGAAATAGGAAATGCTAATTTTCCATCATTTGTTAGTGCATTTATCTACACTGCTATTACCAGGCAACTTGCCATTCTTAATACACACAATTCAGTATATTGTTATAGATATATGTAAACTGTGGCCTTTAACGTGCATCCTATTTCACATCCAAACATTTCATCACACAGACCAAATCATGCAGGCTTCAAATTTAGGTCAAATTGCCACTGATGATGAAATATCCTACATCAACCAATTAAGTCAGCCTGAAGCAATAACCCAGCAGAACATAGAAAGATCTGGTATCATCCTTCAGATTAGCCTGTGAGCAACAATGATAAAATTTACTGAGGGTGAAACAAAGCTGTCCTGCAAGCCACCCAAGGAATTTATCAGCTTGTGTTGGGATATTTTGTTGGTATCATGTAAGTTGTTTAGTAGTTTACTCATTCAAATCTCCATACCATATTTTCTGTTATTCAACAGACAAATTTCTTTACTGGTTTTAATTGTTTAAGTTTTACTGGGTTTCAACTGCTACAGATAGTAACATAGTACTGATACTGTAGAAATGGGTAGTGTGAATTTAATTATTCCATGTTTAGTACAATTTGTTCACATGAATGGTGGAATGTCTGGACTCTCAAATGAAAGTGTGTTATACATGTATAGCTCAAGCATGTTAGGTTTGAGATAGGCTAAAGATAGGTTGTTCAAGGAGGCTTTGTTTTGCCGCTGTTGTGTGCATTAAGGGTATGGAAACATGATATATGCACCCAGAGCCCTGATCTACAGCTGTATAAAACTCAACATCTGGCATTGACGGCATGTTTAAAGGGTCTTAATTTATTTTCTTTGGGTAGAATTTAACTAGATAAAGTAACTTTGATTGTACTTCTTGAATATTGACTATATATCACACTGGGATATAATTTAAACAAAAACATTACATGTGTAATTATGTCTAAATTTTTCTTGTCATTTCAAATTTTGATTCCTTGATTAAGGGATACAGAATCACTGCCACGGAGTGTGTTGGTGTGTCACAGAATCACTGCCAGAGAGTGTGTTGGTGTGTCACAGATTCACATCAGCACAGTAACTGGTAAACTATTCATTCAATCCCATCACTTTTAATCTTCAACAAAATATTCAATACTGTTTTAATCGAAAATTTCTGGTGATTTTTGATGAAAATCTCTGGTGATTCTGACTTGGGCTGCATGTGCCCATCTTAATATAGGCAGGATTTCAACTTGGGACTGGAGGGGGGGGATTGCCAAGAGCTCAGTGCCTGTCCTAATGCCTACCTTACTTCGTAGGTCCTGTGACGCATAGTCACACTGCCATGTTTCTACTAATGTTTTTATTTTGAAAATTTTGCAGGTGAAGAATCTTAAATAATTAATATGCCGTAACAACAATCTATGCTATTCATATTCACTAAAAATCACTTCAGCTACTTAAGTTTCTGAAATAAAACCCTTGGTTACCGGTTACTATTATTACCATATTACTAAAGCTATTGGTAAACAAGTGACAAAAGCGATATCCATTATCCTGTCAACACAATGTTAATGGAATGCAAAAGAATCAGGAAACTATGTATCTTAGAAAGAAAATATTTCATTGTCTATATAATGATCTCTAGTTCAGTACAGGACATCATTAACGCTCATTTGCATGCCAATTTTGTACCAGACTCAAACTTCTTTGAAGTATAATATCTCAGCAGCCAGTAAGAATAATTGCAGTAAATACATCTTGAATTTTCAGACAAACTATGGCAACAACATATCACTCGCCAGAAGTTTTAATTTTCCATTTGGATTCCCCTCTAATCTGTCGGTCTCTGATAATGGTATTCAAAATAAGCTGGTGCTGACCTTGTCAGCTAAAACGGATTGGCTGATCTCGGACTGACTCTTGGCGCACGCGCAATAAGTCAGTCCGTGGGTTTTCGCATACATATGCGATACTTTGTTGCGACACTGGATTCGGATCCGCCAATCCATAAAAACGTGAAGGTGGAATCAATATATTCAAAAACATTAACCGCTGTCTCAGTCTTTCTGTTGCTTTTTTGATTTATTTTTGAAATCAAATAAAAAAGACGATCATAAGAAAATGATTCGATTATGGGATATAACTCTCCTCGCCACTAGATGGCGTACGCTTTCCCCAACTGGTTATTCCTACGAAGTAGGCTACAGATCGCAAATTGTCCGGTAATGAGTGAGTGAGTCCATCCGAATCCTTTCGTCGGCAAAATAAGCAGAACCGTTGACATTAGAACCTTGATTTTTGGCATGAACGTGCATTAGGGCATTGTTACCAGCAAGTTCTGATCTGAAATAATTCTGATTAAAATTAGATTTATAATTAACACTTCAGTATATTGTTATATATATATGTAAACTGTAGCCTTTAACGTGTATCCTATTTAACATCCAAACATTTCATCATTGACCACACCAGCTAGGCTTCAAATTCAGGTCAAATTACCCACGGCTAAAAATACCCTGTCATTGATCCACATGCCACATGGCCCTATTAAATCTTAACGTGCATCTGGGACAATTCCACAATTCCCCAACAGCATAGGCCTACTGCATATACCCTCAAACAATCAGCGCTGTTTCCATAACTTAAATTGCTAAACCATATCATTGAAATAATATAGCAGAAAACATTGATGTGAGTTATGATATGTACACTATGACCAAAGACATGTTCATAATGTCCTAATCGCATAGTTAGGACAATCATTACTTTGCATCAGAGAGTGTGTGACTTGGATTCAAGGGTTAAGACTTTGGAGGGAAATACAATTTTGACAGCAGAAATATTACCCCGCCATTTGCTGATTAGAGCGATAAAACAGGGTAGGCTAAATGGACCCTTTTCAATGCAGTATTTCTTGGCATGGATGTGAAAATATGAGGACATACTTTGGGGTTTTTTTTGTACCTCTTGAATATTGACTATATATCACACTTGGATATAATTTGAACAAAAAATTACATGTGTAAACAAAATATGTCTAAATTTCTCTTGTCATTTCAAATCTTGATCCATTTTGATTCCTTGATTAGGGGATACAGAATCACTGCCACGGAGTGTGCTGGTGTGTCACAGCAATGCAATTCCGATTCACACAACGAAGCTGAGGTGGTTTAAGGTTTATCAATGAAGAAAATCACCGATCAACCGCCATAGAATATAATGTGAAACAAGAAAACCGGAATAGTACATTCATCAGATTGCCGATACCCACAATGTGTTGTCTCATATATCTAGATAACAACGTGATGTAGAGACGCTATTTATTCGTCTTTGTACCGGTTATGCTCAGGAGAATGACATAGAATCATTATTATCTTGTGCAGAGAAGGTGTTGGTCTTGAGTTGAATTACCGTAAACTACATAAATGCTACCTTTCTACTATAGTACTATATATAAAAATTTGTTGTATTGTTGGGAAAATAATGTGATTCAAAAAGTTGTTTTGATCCTGGACAAGGGCACTGAAAACCATTAAAGAGATGTAAATGTATTTTCACACGTAAAGCTTGAAATCTACTGAACCTATATTATTCAATCTGTTTCCTTTAATTAAAAAATTGTAGAATTAAATCGGCGATCGTTATTTATTTTGGAATGAAGGCGCATTAGGAGACTGTTACCAACAAGTTCTGAGCTGACCTACTTTTGGTGAAAATTTCTGGTGATTTTTGATGAACATCACTGGCGATTCTGACTTGGGCGGTGCCCATCTTAATATATAGGCAGGATTTCAACTGGGGGTGGGGATTTCCAAGAGTTCAGTTCGCGAGTCCTAATGCCTACTGTACTTTGTAGGTCCTGTGACGCTAGTCACACTGCTCATGTAGTATTCGTCGTTCACAAATATACCAGCACAAATGAATAGCGCGAGCTCGTTGGGCAAAGAATGATTATGTTGAATAGCAATAAAAGTACATACATTATATATTTACGTCAATATTAATCCGATCATAGCTTCCGAATTACATTTGCGGATATATTCTACCATATTTCGTAGCATTACATCGACTTTATCTGTAAAACTACGTTCCCGACAGAGTGCACGTCGCATTGTGCCGAGCTGAACAAACTGCACCAGTATCACAAGTAGTGATACGAATCGTTTCTTTGTCAGAAAACTTGTTTCAAGCAAAACTTCCGGATGGACAGATGGTTCCATCAAATTGAATCTATTACATATTTAACATGCCAGTGTGACTAACGTCACAGGACCTACGAAGTAGGGTTTGATATGATTTAAGTGTGTACTCGAGAGATGACTTGGGGGCCCTATATGCTACCGTGAGAGAATTTAAAAAGCAGTCTCTAATTGACCATTAACTTTCCCAGATGTCACCGCTGGTGAGTCATTAGCGTAGCAATTATTATCGCCCTCAGTTCCTATTACCCTGGACACTTAGTCTTGACCGGGCTCAAAGTCGCTTAACTTCGAGAACCGGTGTGTTCAACGTGACATACCGTATCCGGGAACTTTCAAAAGTCACAGCCAAGGGTTCCCGATGGGCATGACAGTGCACTCGCTGAGCCGTCAATAAATAATAAAAAAATAATTATAAATCAAATTTTCATCAGAATTCGGTCAACTCAGAACTTGCTGGTAACAATGCCCTAATGCACGTTCATGCCAAAAATCAAAGTTCTCATCTCAACGGTTCTCCTTATTTTGCCGACGAAAGGATTCGGATGGACTGACTGACTCACTCACTCACTCACTCATTACCGGACAATTTGCAAATGGTAGCCTACTTCGTAGGAATATCCGGCTACTCTTATGATGATCGGTATATAGAACCATTATATTTATACCATAATATATATTTATCACTATAAGTCCATAAAATAAATATCAGAGACCAAGGGACATCTCGAGTCTACACTGGCCAATATAATTACCAGAATTCATGGGTCAGTTTGAAAGTTAATGTCCAGTGTAGAAGCCCTTAACATCGCGAGGAACCCTTAACATCGCAATGCGATCGACATGGAATCATGGGTAAATTAAAAACAGTATAATTATGCAAACAGCCAATCTTACCCTTATCAACATTTATTAAAGAACAACCATTCCCTATGTGTATTCCATGCCTCGACGATCTCACAGTGAAACATATCTGATCGACTCTATAGATTTTACTATTGTGAGAGATTCTTTTTATCGAACAGCTACTTTAGAAGATAGTTTTAGTCGGGTAAAAGAATATTGTATTTTAGGTTATTTGAGAGAAATCGGTTTGTTGTATACATTTTAATGTATGTACATGTTTTTAATGTGTTGTGTTGATCAGTTCTGGATTCCTAGGTTATTAACTTGTTTTTGCTGGAATACTTAGAATTTTATTTGATCGTCGCTTTTTAGCTGAAATATTGCTGAACGCGACGTTAAAACTTAATTCTCTCTCTCTCTCTCTCTCTCTCTCTCTTACCCTTACCATGATCTATTATGGTATAGAAATCAGGTGGGTTGACCTTGAACCATATGGTGGACCATGGAGCAGAAATTAAATGATTATGGCATCATCTAAAAAGTCATCCGTAGTAGACAAAGTGCTGCTAGGGTTGGAATAAGTGCATGTGTGTGTGTTCTGACCACGGGTGTACACTGGGTATATGTGGGTCATGCTGGGTCCACTGTGCAGTCACACTCACAGAGTATTAGGGAAATGGCAGATAAGGTCGAATTGGATTCGCAGTTGTGACCACAAACACCCCTAGGAAGAAACACTAGTTCATAGTGGTGACTAGTGGCACGTGGGGATGAATATCAAACTCACTTCACACAGTTGCTGAATGGACGTTTACAGGGTCATTTGCATCGTGCAGTGTTACGCGCATCCGCACTCGATGACTAGTAACAAAAAATGCATTCGGATGCGCATGGGATTTCCTTCAGGGAAATTAGGGCCATACTTGGTCCAAATGTGTTGTGTTTGTTGTCTTATTAAAGGTCTCGGTGCTGACGTTGACCCGTTGATACAGAGAGGTGCGATCCCACGCATCAAGCCATTATGAAAACCAGGAGTCACTTGGAAGAGGATATTGTGTTAACACACACAGGGGCTCGTGAGTATGGAAGCCGGATGCGGCCATCTCGCATTTTGGCATTTTCGCATCTATAATGGTGCCGCGAAAACCCGAAAACCCGACGCGAAAACGCGTCTTTGCGTCGCTTTTCGCTTCAAATTTTCGCAATTTCGCGTCCGGTTTTCGCGTTTTCGCGTTTTCGCGATTTCGCATTTTCGCGTTTTCGCATTTTCGCGTTACATATAGCTGCGTGGAGTCACTTGGAAGAGGATAGTGTGTTAACACACACAGGGGCTCTGAGTATGGAAGCCGGATGCGACCATCTCGCGTTTTGGCATTTTCGCATCTATAATGGTGCCGCGAAAACCCGAAAACGCGATGCGAAAACGCGTCTTTGCGTCGCCTTTTCACTTCAAATTTTCGTAATTTCGCGTCGGGTTTTCGCGTTTTCGCATTTTCCGCGTTTTCACGTTTTCGCGTTTTCGCGATTTCGCATTTTCGCGTTCTCGCATTTTATATGGCTGCATGAATTGCCATGAGAGTTCAGTGGGACTGTTACGCTAGCCAATTGATAAGACCCTTAAAATGGCCAATGAGTGAGGATACATATCAAAACATATTTACAACCATGGTAAAACAAGCTGTTCTCAAGGATTTTGCATTCCACAGCGAAAATGAAAAATATCATTTGGGATATTACTATACAAAGCTAGTCACACATGGTTATAGCTGTAGATAAAAATATAAAATACGCGTTGGGAAAACAGAGGTCAGGACATTCCCTGTACACGAGTTTGTTTTCAAAAAAAATCGGTATCTTTTACAATGTATATAAATTTTTATAATACTGACATTGCATCTCCATAGTCTGGCTTCAATTACAAATTAATCATCAGATTTCAGAGTAGTTATATACATTTCGCTGAAGATCTCGCTTTTTTCTACATTGAGGAAATATGTATACTGAACGCTCCCTTATTTGCGTCCCTAACTCCCCTAACTTTCTTTGTAAATCTTCCATGTTTTCATTGTTCCTTGGATTTTTTTCTCTGTTGTATTTTACTGTATATTCCTTATTATTCATTTTACCAAGATCCCAACTAATGCTTCAATTTTATTTGTTCAATGTGTACGTTTAGAGCATCTAAGTATACCTTATCTTGCAGCAAATGAATTTTCAATATGAGTGTCCATTTTCGACATTGATGCCAAGGCATCTTGCATGACCGGCATACTCGTGGTGCTCACTTTTATAGCGTCTCCGCATCCGGCTTCCATATATATGACCTCATATAGGAACAAGGAACAGCGAAAATACGAGAACGCGAAAATGCGAAAACGCGATGTTTTCGTGTTTTCGCATTTTCGGGTTTTCGCGTCGGATTTTCGCGTTACTATTATAGATGCGAAAATGCGAAAACGCGAGATGGCCGCATCCGACTTCCATAGTCCCCGCATCCGGCTTCCATATATATGACCTCATATGGGCAACAACGCGGAACAGCGAAAATTCAACGCGAAAACGCGAAAATGAGAAAACGCGAAAATGAGAAAACGCGAAAATGCGAAAACGCGAAAATGCGAAAACGCGACTCGAAAACGCGAAATCGTTTTCGTGTCGTTGCATCGCGTTTTCGCGTCTTCGCATCGCGTTTCCGCGTCGGGTTTTTCGTGTCTCCGCGTTTTCTCATTTTCGCGTTTTCGGGTTTTCGCGTTACTATTATAGATGCGAAAACGCGAGATGGCACTTAGTATTACCAATGACACCAATGACCTTATTTCGCGTTCTCGGTCATTTTTGTTCTTTCCGGATGACCGTACAATGGAATTACTTTTTGTTGCCTTCATGATCATTTTGTATATGGCCTTTTATGGTACCTCGCATCCGATATGATATAATGTTCCTATCATTAAGTCCAAATGAATTTCCCAGTCTTACCCAGAATATAATATATCTTAGTCAAGCTTTTATTTATGCTACTTTCTCCACAGAACCTACTGAATAAATTAGAGTATAATGATCTGGTATCCATAACATGGTTTCAAAGTACTCTTCGGTGGAAATATGCAAAACAGTTCGTAGACAAGTAGGGAAAACGTAACCTTTTAGCCATACCCTCATGGCCGGCATTTGAATTTACGCCTGATGCTCTATACACATACGATCAGAAAGATCCCAATGAGACAAGCTGAGTAGCTAGCAGGTCCTCCGCCAAGTAGCCTGTTTGAAAGCGTACAGCATATACGCTTCCAATATCTCCTTAAATATAACTTGGAAAGTGGATATGTGTATGCGGAAAGAGACGTTTATCTGAAATTGTTGAGACAAGTTGAGGTGGTTTGGGAAGCAGTAATGGGTAGTGTAACACTAAAATGTAAATCTGTAGTTGTATATGGATTTGTAGATGGTGAGGTTTATAAATCGATGAAATTCAAGATATCGCGTTCACAACACAGATGGGTACAATATGGGTGAGTGAAATCCAAGATGGTCAATGGCAGCTATCTTGGATTACATACTACCTCAATGAAAATCAATACCAATGGCCGTCTTACTGATGTGAAGCACCTTCTTAAGTTTGAAGTTGATTGGTTGAGTTGTTCTCAAGATATCATGTTCACAAGATGCGGGACGGATGGAATCCAAGATGGTCAATGGCAGCGATCTTGGATTATGTGCCTCAGAAAAAATCAATACCAATGGCCATCTAATTGATGTGAAGAAACTTCCCAAGTCTGATCTCGATTGGTCGACTTGTTCTCGAGATATCGCGTTCACAAGATGTGGGACGGATGGAATCCAATATGTTCAATGGCAGCCATCTTGGATTACGTACCTCAGTAAAAATCAATACCAATGGCATCGATCTGATGTGAAGCACCTTCTCAAGTTTGGAGTCGATTGGTCAAATTGTTCTCGAGATATTGCGTTCACAAGATGTGGGACGGATGGAATCCAATATGGTCAATGGCAGCCATTTTGGATTACATACCAAAGTGAAAATCAATACCAATGGCCATCTAACTGATGCGAAGAACCTTTCCAAGTTTGAAGTCAATTGGTCGAATTGTTATCGAGATATCGCATTCACAAGATGTGGGACGGATGGAATCAAATATAGTCAATGACAGCCATCTTGGATTACATACCTCCGTGGAAATCAATACCAATAGCCGTCTAACTGATGTGAAGCACCTTCTCAAATTTGAAGTCGATTGGTCGAATCGTTCTCAAGATATCGCGTTCACAAGATGTGGGATGGATGGGATCCAATATGGTCAATGGCAGCCATCTTGGATTATGTACCTCAGTGAAAATCAATACCAATGGCCGTCTAACTGATGTGAAACACCTTCTTAGATTTGAAGTAGATTGGTCGAATTGTTCTCGAGATATTGCGTTCACAAGATGTGGGACGAACAGAATCCAATATGGTCAATGGCAGCCATCTTGGATTACGCACCTCAGTGAAAATCAATACCAATGACCGTCTAACTGATGTGAAGCACCATTCCAAGTTTGAAGTTGATTGGTTGAATTGGTCTCGAGATATCGCGTTCACAAGATGTGAGACGGACGGACGGAAGGACGGACGGAAAGACGGACGGAAGGACGGACGGACGGCTAGCATTTCCAAGTCTTCCCACCACTTCGTGGCGGAGGACAACAAGCTATGGAATCGCAAAGTGTCTGCTCTCCGAAAAACTTCCCAAGTTTGAAGTCGATTGGTCGGATTGTTCTCGAGATATCGCGTTCACTAGATCTGGGAAGGACAGAATCCAATATGGTCAATGGCAGCCATCTTGTCTTACGCACCTCAGTGAAAATCAATACCAATGACCGTCTAACTGATGTGAAGCACCATCCCAAGTTTGAAGTTGATTGGTTGAATTGTTCTCGAGATATCGCGTTCACAAGATGTGAGACGGACGGACGGAAGGACGGACGGAAAGACGAACGGAAGGACGGACGGACGGCTAGCATTTCCAAGTCCTCCCACCACTTCGTGGCGGAGGACAACAAGCTATGGAATCGCAAAGTGTCTGCTCTCCGAAAAACTTCCCAAGTTTGAAGTCGATTGGTCGGATTGTTCTCGAGATATCGCGTTCACTAGATCTGGGAAGGACAGAATCCAATATGGTCAATGGCAGCCATCTTGGATTACGCACCTCAGTGAAAATCAATACCAATGACCGTCTAACTGATGTGAAGCACCATCCCAAGTTTGAAGTTGATTGGTTGAATTGTTCTCGAGATATCGCGTTCACAAGATGTGAGACGGACGGACGGACGAAAGGACGGACGGACGGAAAGACGGACGGAAGGACGGACGGACGGCTAGCATTTCCAAGTCCTCCCACCACTTCGTGGCGGAGGACAACAAGCTGTGGAATCGCAAAGTGTCTGCTCTCCGAGTTTCTTCGGTTTTGGAGCATTGGTTTTGTTTCGTTGCATTTTTGCACAAAACATATGGCATAAGACATAACGCACATAATACACGACAGAACATAGTTACTAACAGTTACGATCATACATATGCTTATAAAGTACATATATTGTGTAGATATTTTGATACATATAGGGTATTCCACATCAAATAAATTAACCAAATAATTGACATCATTGTCATGGAATGGTGGTCAGGATATATGGAAACAATTTGGATTCCTCATTACATGTATCTAGGTAAAAAACTTTCTGAAATATGCCATTTCAAGCGTCATATCTATTTTTTTGAAAAATGTGTTTTGTTATTGTTGGTATCGGGCTGGTGGGTCAAAACAGTAACGTTATTCAAATTCTATCTTACTGGATTGTAGTAGTCAGCATCCAATCATGATATTTTCTCCTGTGCCACGAGGTTTAGATTTTGTTCAGTTGAGGTATGGATCCCCAGTTTTTCGAATAATTTCTAGGTTTTTCTTAATATTTTGTCGCTGGAAGATGGAGCGTAGAAAAACCTATAAAAAGATTTTTCTGTACATACTCGTACATATCACCGGGTCGAGTGATTTCTGCCGAAATCATGACAAATAGATTTTCCACAGGACAAAGCTGGTAAAGTGAAAGCACACTTATATATGTCCACAGATACAGTTTTATGTGAAGAAAATTCAATGAATCTAAACCGTTGTCGATCTACTTGTTTATATAGCATTCTTTGAGTATCCGTATCCTCATAATTTACTGAGCTATGTCATTACTCTATAACGTATTTTTAAGGCTGAAAACAGACAATGGGTTTCACAAAAAACATTCAACAAGTATATATTTTCATTCACCATTTCAGGGGAATTCAGCTGGAAGAAGAGCCAAAAAATTTCTGCTCACTTTTATGGGCAAAAAATCCCTATCTGTACTTATGTAGTTATGGGAATTATTCATTGTAATTTTTTATTTCGAATGATTATTAATTGGAATGTATATTCGCTCAGCATTCTAAGATTCTCTTTCTCTGTGGTACTAAAATTATTTTTGGTCTATACTTACAATACATTATTTACCAGACGGATTTTCTCGCGTTATAATTTTTTGTAGAAAATTGAATCTCTCTTCTTTTATTTTTATGAGTAGTGTTAGTAGTTTTCAATGATGAAAGCAAAACAGGAATTTCGTAGTCGTTTCCAAGGCCTTTGATCCCCCTCCCCAAGCCCTATCAAATTTTTCACCTTGTCTGCATATTTTGGAGAAAAAAACAGGGCCTGCGTTTCAATGACTTTGTTGCTTTTCATAATGTGTTAATTTAGAGCCAGTTTCCATAGATTCATAGAATCGTCGGTAAATTCTAAATCGTTTTCATCTCTTTCTGGCCAGAAGTTGAAAGAAATTGATTCAATTCGGCTTTGGAAGTTATTGGGTCCACTAAAAGGAAAAATATGTCATATTCTCAGATTCACTGTAATGCCTTCAAGCGATTAAAAGTGGAACTTCAACTCATCCCACCATCTTGAATATTCTACGATTATATGACTTTAGATTTGATCAACAGATTGCTATTGTGTTTTGTTGGTTGCCTATAGTCACGTTGGCATCAAAGGTAATACTGAGGCAGATAGAAAGGCTAAGGCAGCCCTAGATAATGAGGTTGATCCTGTTGAAATCCCAAAAAGCGATTTCAGACCCTCTATCTGTACTTGAGTGTGAAAGCCGTTTCAATCTTTATGGGATGCTGTGAATAATAACAAACTTCATGGGTTAATAAAAACTGTTGGCTATACTCATCTGAACAGCCAGAAACGTTTCGATCAAGCCATGATCAGGCGATGTAGAATCGGTCATACACGATTAACTCACGAACATTTACTGAGTCAGAGAGTCAGTCCCAAGGTGTATTTCATGCCACGAAGGTCTCACAGTGAAACATATTCTTATCGACTGTACAGATTTTAAGATTGTAAAAGATTCTTTTTATCAAGCGACTACTTTGGAAGATCCGTTTGGTCGGGTGAGAGAGGAATGTGTCTTGGGTTATTTGAGAGAAATCGGTTTGTTGCGTAAGTTTTAATGTGTGTATGTTTTAATGTGTTGGATTACTAAGTTATTAACTTGAATACTTAGAATTTTGTTTGATCGTCGCTATATAGCTGAAATATTGCTGAACGCGATGTTAAACCTTAATTCTCTCTCTCTCACTCAATTCAGTTGAAATAAGGATTCTCCATAACAGTGATTGGTTTTCACCAGTGATATCTAGAAATAAAAAGTCAAACAATTGGTCAGTCGAAAATATTCCACATGAACTGTATCAGAAAGGCTCGTGCACACATAATAAATCACTAAC
Organism: Hanleya hanleyi; assembly: GCA_036873755.1. NCBI lineage: Eukaryota > Metazoa > Mollusca > Polyplacophora > Lepidopleurida > Hanleyidae > Hanleya > Hanleya hanleyi. The sequence continues at coordinate 97,096 of JAVTVY010027672.1, forward strand.
AGGTGACAAACCGGGGTCAATACCTCTATACTTGTCCAAATTGGCGTACATATTGTCCAGCATGACGGGGGATGTCACAGAATCTGCATTACGCAGATAATAATTAGGTCTTAAATCGCTAATTGTTCTGGAAGTCACTCCCTTTAATGTCAAGCCGAGTTACTAGTTTTAATTTTCTACCATAACCTCGACGATTGGTCGAAATTGCCCCCAAAAGACACACCCGCCCACTGGATTATCTGCTCCTGAAATACTGTCTGCCTCTGACATGCTACAGGCATCTCCACGACTCGGCCGTGTTACATTTCTTGTCACCCAGGATGGGAGAGCCGACCAATGAAATTTCTGATTGATAGCAAAACAACTAATGGTGATAATTTCGACCAATCGCCGCGGATCATATTGCACAGCGCGGCATATAAAATATCGGCGGAACGAAGATTGTCCAGCTAGATAACGGCACCCCACAGGGCAGCGTCATAAGCCCCACCCTTTTTAACATCCTTATTAATGGCCTGGCCAACGAAATTGACACAAAACATCCTGAAATTGAACAATCACTTTTTGCTGACGATGCTGCCATGTGGAAATCTGCTGGCTCGATAAAAAAATTAACAAGTATAATGCAAAAGGTACTAAATACAGTCAGCGACTGGGCCGATAAATGGGGATTCAAATTTTCAGCTGTCAAAACTACCGGTGTGCTATTCTCAAATAAACAAAACACAGACATCACGCTATCACTAGGAGGCCAGAAAATCGAGTTTAAGAATAATGTCAAATACCTAGGTATGATCTTCGACCGAAAACTCACTTGGAAAGACCACATCGACCAATTAATTATTCGGTGTAACAAATTACAAGCGTCTAGTCCGTCATTCATAATCCAGCCGTCGTCCATTAGAGAATATCGGCGTCCATAATCCAAAGACCTATTCCATATTCCATATAACAGTATTAGCAATATTAGCACCAAATTCAAAAAGACAATCATAGTATACATAAACATAGGCTTGTTTCCTTGAACCTTATGAGGTGCGTATCGGGTACCAACTGGGGGGCCAATAAACATAGCTTAATCAAATTATATCAAACACTCATCAGATCCAAAATAGACTATGGTTCAATCGCCTACCAATCAGCATGCAAGACCCATTTAAAAAGAATAGACAGCATTCAGTATTCGGCCTTAAAAATAGCCACCGGGGCGTTCAAAGGAACTCCTTTATGTAGTCTACAAATAGAAACTAATGAAAAACCCTTACATTTAAGACGAGAAGAGCTGTCAATGAAATATGCAGGGAAAACAATAGCCAAGGGCGAAAACCACCCATGCCACAAAATTTTTGGCCCAAAAACCGAATACGAATTCCTAAAAACGAAATGGGAAAAAGACTCCGCACCACTCGGTTACACGATAGAACGATTATTCCAAGAACACGACATTCCTATCTCTTGTATCTCTGACACTGACAAGGTCAATAGACCACCATGGCAACTAATCACACCACACGTGGACACGAATATACATAGCTACATCACCAAACAGGACAACCCAGAGCATATAAGGGTCACTGCCCTCGAATATATTGACACACATTGGAAAAATCGCTTGAAAATATATACAGACGGCTCCAAAAACACAAGTCACAATACAGGTTCTGCATTTGTTATACCAGAACTTGACATTCACGAAGGTTTCATACTACCAGACAATATGTCTGCATACACCACTGAATTAGTCGCCATAATCAAGGCCCTCGAATCGGTTCTTCAGAACCGACCGGTTTCCACCGTTATTCTTAGCGATTCCTTAAGCGGACTGGTGTCTATAGAGAACTCCAAATCCGACAGCAGACCTGACCTCATACACGAAATAGAAATTGTATGTACACAAATACGAGACAATGACATTGACGCCATTTTAGCTTGGATTCCCGCCCACGTGGACGTTAGGGTAAATGAAGCCGCCGATAGGACAGCCAAAGACAGCCTCACCAAAACTGCACCTGACGTGCATATAGGACTAGGAACCAAAGAACTGAATTCTATCATTAAAACCAGAATAGATAGTAAATGGGGAAAGGAATGGAACGAAGAAAACCGAGGTAGATGGCTACATAGTATTCTAGATAAGGGGAAAAGACGGAGTTGTGGATTCCAGCTAGACAGTAAACGTGACGACCGCATCATCACAAGATTAAGACTAGGCAAAACAGGACTAAAATCACACCTCTCTAAGCTAATAAAAACACATCACCACTATGCACCTCATGCAACAACGAAGAAGAAACGATAGAACATTTTATACTCAAATGCCCAAAACATGACCCCTATCGCCGCACACGAAAACGAACTCAAAAACTTAAATGTCCCTCTGTCGTTGGCTTCTATATTAAATCCTAAACCCCCTCTTATAAACAAAGTATACTCCACCTTACTAGCTTACATCAAATCGACTGACTATCACTCTACCATTTAATACTATATGGTTACACCAAGAAACCTAGGACCAAATTTAAATAAATGTAGCACGCTTAGAGTCAAAACTATTTTACAGGGGCGGAAATAAGGGTCAGTGATCAGAAATGACTGATCAAATTTGGACACTAACCAATCACAATGCCATAGCAATAACATAGACAAATTCACTGATCAAATTAAAAGCTCCTAATAATGAGCACCGATCAAATTGTGTTCCCTTATTTCCAACCCTCGTTAACGAATGTTAACCGTCCGGTTTTCTAGCAGGGGCAGAAGACTGGAGGTTATATCAAACATTCACAATCGGCTTTAATTATAATAATATTTTTATTTATAATATTTAGTACCTAATTAATTATTGCTATTGATCATGTATGACTTAGATCACGATAGTGCCAGTCGGTGGTAAAAAATGACACCAGAAAACAAGAAACTACAAACTCTTCTATTCTTTGTAATACAGGCACAGCACACTGAAGACCACAGACAAGTAAGACCAGCCATGAAACAGAACACCGATGACGACAGATATTATAAAACAGCACCGTGAGTGACAACACCGCAGAAACCACCCTGACCTAGCCATTTCAGTGGAATCACCAAAACCCACACCTTGACCACGGACAATCAACTTAAACAAGAACAGCTTCTACATTCAAACCAAATCGCACAATGCCTACCACAACCACGGACAATTGAAACCATACTCACTGAAGACAACACAGATCAGATGTGCCACACCTGAGATGCCACCGATGTAACGATTGTCTAATGCAAATATGATCCTTTGACTTTCATCAATATAGGATGTAGACCTGCCATCCTGTACCCCAATACCCACTCCAAGCAATTGTTACAGGCACAGATTTCTGGAAGAACCCGCCTATGGTTCTCCCAGTTTTTTCTGGACGGCGTTGTGTGTACAGAGGGGTACAAAGACAAAGGAATCACCCACGCGACTACAATATACAATGAACACATACTTACCAATATAACCTAATCAAAAACCAAGCGATGAACCTGTACATAGACAATTCTTCTATTCTATTTATATCTCCATCCGCCCATTTATTATTATTTACTTATTTATTTATTTATATATTTATTTACTTATTTATTTGTTTATTTGATTATACAGCGCTTGTAAACATCTTTAACAAACTAAGAAATGTAATTAAAATAAAACATTGAGTTGATGGGCTGCGAAATCCGTACGGGAAGCGGCCCTTAAACTGCAATTTCAATCAAAATCAGATTGTCCAGCGCTATGGCTAGAAATTGAAAAAAACGTTTTTTGGCGCGAAGAATGCATTTTTCCCCCAAGGGAAGGTTTAGATATTCAAACCGTATATATTCCGAAGTTTGTTCCACTTGGGAAGTAATAAACGGATGGCGTTTGGAAATGTAGGTGTTTATGATAACCTTTTCAATAGAACGTGTTTAGCGATTTTATTCCCAACTTGTCTTATTTTCAATGTCATATAGATCAGGGTATGTTAGAAAACTGTAGTAACTCGGCTTGACATAAAAAAGAATGACTTTTTGTGTCAAAGATGAAAAAGAGAAACATTTAGGAAAATTTTAAAAAATCTGTTTAAAAAACAATATATATTTAGTAATTTTCATAATTTATTGAAAATATACGTAGAGATCCACCGCCCAATATTCCACAGGCCAGGCCAGGATGTCCTCGCCTTTTAATGGCGATCAGGCCTGGTCATAATAATAATAATAATAATAATAATAATAATAATAATAATAACTTTATTTCCTCTGGGTAACTTAATTAGCATACAAGCTAGTCTTCCTTAAGGCCCAGGCAGAGTTAGTAAAATTTAGTAAAACAAATATATACATAAAAATATGGACATATACATACATGCATACCTACATACATTAACACAATCTAAAATCTATCACAAACGCACAATTTTAAATTGCACGCATAATATGATATTTTATGAACAATTGTCAGTTGTAAAAAAAGCTGAATGCGTTTCTAAAATCTTATATCCTCTAAAAATTTTGATTTCAATAGTTGCCGTTTAAAAGTTATGATGCTATCACATTTTCGAATTTCTACTGGCAAAGAATTCCAAATTTTTGCACCCGAAAATTGAAAACTTTTACGAAAAAGTTCACAACGCAGGCATGGTAAAACTAAATCGCCACGTCCACCAGCCCTAGTTCTGGTGGGAACCTTCTGAAATAAGCCTAAAATATAGTCGGGGGATAATCCACGGTCAACTTTATACATGATAACGGCTTTGTGAAAGTTAATCCTTTGTTTCACGGAAATCCATCGTAAATCTTTGAAAAGTTCCGAGGTCGGTGTTCGAGGTGGGGCTTTAAGCATAATTCTGGCTGCCCGCTTTTGTAATTTTACCAGTCTGTTGATTGTCCCAGCGTCTGCATTACCCCAAATGACGTCACAATAATCAAAATTTGGCAAAATGATCGCGTTATAAAGCATTTTTAAAGTATCTAAAGGAACATTATCTCTTAATTTATACAACAAGTAAAGTTTTCGCGAGATCTTATTACACAATATGGTCACGTGAGGCTGAAACGTGAGATGTGTGTCAAATGTTACACCAAGTACTTTTGCTTCGTGTACTCTCTCTATTGGTGCTCCATCAATATAGATAGAGATACCAGATACATCCAGTACTCGTTGTCGCGTACTTATAATCATATAAACTGTTTTTAATGCATTCAATATAAGTTTGTTTCTCTTCATCCACACTGATAATCTATCAAGATCAGATTGCGCTTTATAGACAGCCGTTTGTAACGACTTATCAGAAACGTGTATACTGGTGTCATCAGCAAACATATTAACAGACGAATGCTGTGTAGACACAGGTAAGTCATTGACGAATATTAGAAACATCAGAGGGCCAAGAATAGATCCTTGCGGTATGCCAATATTTATGGATTCAGATTCTGTGACAGATGTTTTGATAGAAATACATTGTCTCCTATCTGAAAGATAAGATTCAAACCAACAATATAGCTTACCTCTAACTCCAGCGGCATACAGTTTCTTTAGAAGGATGGAATGGTCTACCGTATCAAAGGCTTTTTTAAGGTCTATAAAGACCGCTAGACAGACTTTACCACTATCGAGACTTTGAAGAAACTCGTCGTACAATTTCATTAAGGCCGTAGCAGTTGAATGACCCTGGCGAAAGCCAGACTGACATGAAGTAAACCATTTCTTGGATTCTAAGAAACTGTATACGCTGTTATGAATTGAGCGTTCAATAACTTTGCTAACTACCGAAAGAACTGAGATTGGACGGTAGTTGCTCAAATCTGTTTTTGCTCCTGACCTATACAGTGGGAAAACCTTAGCGGTCTTCCAGTCAGTTGGAACAATTCCTGTTCGCAACGATGTGTTAAAGACATATGTTAACGAAGGCAAAATAGCGGGACATGAAACTTTTAGTAAACGGACACTAATGCCATCCAATCCAGTTGCTTTAGAGTCGGACATAGAGTTAATTTCATTTTGCACAAAATCCTGCGTAATATAAGGCAACTCAACAGAGTCGGGGCATTGCGGCAGCATACTATGATCTGCTTCCACCAAGTTGTTCGTTTGAGATTCAGCCAACGTTTGTCCGATGTGCGAAAAATATTTGTTGAACTCCATAGAGATATCATCGGTTTCGTTGATTTCGCGATCGTCTATAATCAGCTTAGGTGGTACGACTGAGGTTTTACCTGGGAACAAGTTTCTCAATGTTTTCCATAACGATTTAGGGTTAGACTTATTCTCTTCAATTGCACTCTTGAAGTACTCTGATTTCACCTTTTTGGTAAGCCCTACAATATAGCTCCTTTGCTTTTTATATAAGTCGTGCCACCTTTCTTCCTTCGTTGATTCAAATTTTCTTAGCAAATAGTCTCTCCTGTGTATTGCATTTAGAATATCATCGTTTATCCAAGGAACGGATGATTGTTTTACTCTGCGATGTCTCAAAGGGGCATGCTTGTCTACAATTTGAAAGAACAGTTTCTTCCAAGCATCCCATGTATCGTTGGGGTCCGTAAAACTTTCTATCACCGACCATGGGACTTCAGAGAGGTCTGCGATATAATCTGATAATACAAATTTTTTTAAACTACGGTAAGAAACCGTTACATGACTATCGGCTTTGGAAATACCGCACGAAGTCTGCGAACAGTATATATAAGGCGGTGGTCAGAGAGGCCAACACTGGCAACACCAGAACAAGGGAAGTTTGTGGTGTCATTTACATTAATATGATCCAGTAATGTCTCGGTCTCATCGGTAATTCGTGTTGGT